>OY720043.1:5889025-5939807 GCA_963082485.1 Eudonia mercurella
AATGCAGCCGGGACCAACGGCTTAACGTGCCTTCCGAAGCACGGAGGAGCTCGAGATGATAAATTTTTGGTCACCCATCCGATGACCGGCCTTTACGAAAGTTGCTTAACCTCAGCACTCGCAGACAGCTCCTCAATAGTGCTCACCTACTCTATAAAAGGAAGCATGGTGCTAAAATTCAAGTTTCTAATCGTAGTATGGCTGTGCATTGATATGTCAGTCAGTCAGTCAGTCAGTCATTGAGTCATTAAGACAGTTATCCTTTTTGTATATTTAGATATGAAAATTAGAAACTAATATATATCTACTTTCATCATCATCATCAGCTCATTTTTATGTCCCCACTGCTGGGGCACGAGCCTTCCCTATGGATGGATAGGGAGAACGGGCCATAAACCACCACGCGGGCCCAGTGCGGACTGGTGGTTGTTAACGACTGCTAATGCAGCCGGGACCAACAGCTTAACGTGCCTTCCGAAGCACGGAGGAGCTCGAGATGACAAATTTTTGGTCACCCATCCAATGACCGGCCTTTACGAAAGTTGCTTAACCTCAGCACTCGCAGACAGCTCCTCAATAGTGCTCACCTACTCTATAAAAGGAAGCATGGTGCAAAAATTCAAGTTTCTAATCGTAGTAGTTTAGGCTGTGCATTGATATGTCAGTCAGTCAGTTAGTCAGTCATTGAGTCATTAAGTCAGTTTTCCTTTTTGTATATTTAGATATGAAAATTAGAAACTAATATATATATATACTTTAATATGAAATAACAAACGAGGTGGTAGGTAACCAGACTACTTATGGGTAATATTTTTAATCATTCATCAGTCGTTGCGAGGTATTGTGCCGATTTCAATAATGTGTATTATTACGAATCAAGGTATACGTTAAGACTTCAATTAATTTATGCAGAACCTTTTCTTGAAACGTATGTAATATTTTGTTTATAAGTAAAAAAAAGTTATAGCAATCTTAGTAAATCTTAAAGTGCTTAATATTGCGACTCTACATTATTTATAGAGAATAATATTTGTGTTACACAATAAACCGAGGAGCACGATGGTGCAGTGGTTAACGCGCCCGGTCTGCGAGTGCTGAGGTTAAGTAACTTTCGCAAAGGCCGGTCATCAGATGGGTGACCAAAAATTTATCATCTTGAGCTCTTCCGTGCTTCGGAAGGCACGTTAAGCCGTTGGTCCCAGTTGTATTAGCAGCCGTTAACAACCACCAATCCGCACTGGGCCCGCGTGGTGGTTCATGGCCCGTTCTCCCTATCCATCCATAGGGAAGGCTCGTGCCCCAGAAGTGGGGACATAAATGAGCTGATGATGATGATGATGATGACAATAAATATATATTTTTAACATTACAGTCACAAAGAGACACAAAAATTATCTAAATGTATCAAAAACTGTTCAAAAAAAGATTTCGGAAAAAAAACTTCGATATTCTTCTGCAAAACTCTTGACAATAATAAAAAGACGTAGTTAACCACAAAAAATTGGATGATCGTAGCTTAAATTTTCGCAAAAACTCAACAATCCAACAAAACCATTATAAAATGAGTTGCTCACACAAACGGAATTAAACAAACATCCACTCAACCTACAAGTGTACGACAAAAGGATACCAAAACGGGCAGAAGCGTTACAAATTCAAACAGTGATAACAAAAAAAAAGGGAACAATGCGCTTGCGCAGCCAAACTCGCCTCCATTCAGACAACGTCACGTAAACTATAACTGCTCACTTAACCCTACAATGGCTATAAAGAATTACAATTAATCGTCGGGACAAGGAATGCCACCGCGCGGGTGAAAAAACGTCAAAATATTGTCGACGCGATCCCCACCGGTCGCGGGGCCAATGGGGAGGGGCGGTGGGGGCGAGCTACCGCTTTTTAGCCAATGGCGCCTCAGGGCGGAGCCTCGAGCTACGCGCCGCGTTTCGCCCAGAGCTAAAACCTTTTCGCCTCCAGTCGTTTACCGATAAGCCTTAGGGATGGTCGGTTATTATTACATCTCACTGTGATCGCAACGCCGCGGGCACGATCGATAGCAATGTACAAAGACAAGTGTTATACTAGATTTAGTAATACGAAACTGTCGTTGTTGTGATATGCTAAACTGTATGTGTTCTGTGATATGTTTGCCTTAGTATAGATAGATAGCGTCGGCATGAACTTGTATATGCAGTGCCATCGTGAGGTATGTGCTGCTACGACAATGTTTTAATATAATACGTATGCATGTGGTGTTATGGTTTAAATTTAAACAGTACTTCGAAATGCGGTGGTCATTTAGGAGACAGTGGGACTTTATCTCTGCAAGAGATATTTTAATAAAAAGTGAAGTTTCATTAAATAAACTAGTACGAAAACTTCTCTAACACTTAGCTAAATTAAATTAAATTTATAAAAAACAGAAGTCAAATTGATTTTTTTTTCATTTAAATGTTTTTATTTAATTAAAGGTTTTTTTAATAGTTTCTACGTTTTGGTCTTCTACTTCAGAAACAATAAAATGTAATTGATAAAAGCACGCTGTGAGTTTTCGTAGACACAAAGGTCGGAAAGAAGTTTTGGTGGAAACATAATATACCTGGATACTTATTAAATAAATAAATAAACTATGGTAACTATACCTATTTGTAGTCATAGGATACAGCAGGGATGAGAGACTTTTCAGGGACCATACTCAGTTAACGTCACTTTTTTAAATGAAAAAAATACGTCAAAATAAAATAACTATCCATTCAAGGGTTAAATTGGGTGATTGGTTTATTATTTAAGAAATTAAGTTATTGGAATATTATTTGTTAAATATGTCTAAAGGTTTGTTTTAAAAATTAATTAACTTCAATATAAACGTATAATCGTTGTAAACAATCATAATTTTGAACTTTACCGAAACAACCGGTGACGGACGATTATTTTTCAAGTCGTTCAAAATTATTATTGTTTTACATTAATTTCAATATTCAGTACAGTTCAAAACATAATAATATTAGCTCTTGTTGTCCATAATCTCCAACATATCCATAATAAACCTTATTCTTCAGTGGTTGAGGATTCCGGGTGAATTGCGCTTCCTCTTCAGATTTATTACCACTTACCATCAGCAGAGAATAAAAAAAAAACACATACTGGAATAGAACTTGTTTTTGGCTGCATTCGTCCTTTACAGCGTAACACTTAGTGTTTCACATTGACACTGTAAACAAGAAACAAACACAACTAAACAATTTTGCGCCTAATTCACATTTAAAAAAAAGATAAAATTGTCTACTGAAGCAGCGATGGACGTTAAATGACTATTTGTTCAACCCCCGACATGTTTCGTGCGTGTCTATACGCAACTGAGAGGTTAAAGTTTGATTCCCGGCGGCTCCTTATTGAGACACACTGTTAAAGACCGGTTTTATTGTTTGAAGGCACGTGAAGACCCATATGCAATATCGTTCTCTCATTCCCATTTTTCGGTTTTAAATAAGCAATGTATTGCAAATATGCTATTAATGTGTATTAAGTAAAGTAAATTTGTTATTTTATCGATAATTTAATTTATATCGAATAACAGCGACTCTTAAGATCTATCGACTCTACCGTACTCTACTACTCTACCGTACTCTACCGTAGCAGTATCTGGATTGAGGAGCTCGATGGCGCAGTGGTTAACGCACCCGGTCTGCGAGTGCTGAGGTTAAGCAACTTTCGCAAAGGCCGGTCATCGGATGGGTGACCAACAATGTATCATCTCGAGCTCCTCCGTGCTTCGGAAGGCACGTAAAGCCGTTGGTCCCGGCTGCATTAGCAGTCGTTAACAACCACGAATCCGCACTGGACCCGCGTGGTTGTTTATGGCCCGTTCTCCCTATCCATCCATCGGGAAGGCTCGTGCCCCAGAAGTGGGGACATAAAAATGAGCTGATGATGATGATGATGATCTGGATTGCGGTAGAGTCTTCTCCGGACTCTGGAGGTTTTAGGTTCAAAACCCAGGTCGTGCAAAGTGTATTTTGAGTTTTTTTTTTTTCATTTCTCTATGTCCAGCAGATGGCTGATGATGATAATGATGATAGCCAGGGTTTGAGATCACTAACACGCATTTATCAAGCACAATGATTATGCCAATTGTAGCGATGACATAATGTCGATGACAGAATAGAATATAATAAAATATTTTATTTGCTAAGAATATGTTTGGTTGGTATTACAATAAGGTCATACTTTTATAGTTTCACATATTGTAGACATGCAAAATTCACAATACAGTTGAATTTAAACATTTAAAAATATCAAATTTGTACTTACCTTTAGTAATGTGTATACATAGGTATCAATATTGCTATTATTATTAAAATCATTATTATTCATTAATGGTGTAAAGACCTTTGCCCAGCAGTGGGACAGAGCGACTATTATAACTACTTAAACTACTTATCATGATCACTTGCATTGCATTGCAGAGTAATTATTAACGGGACTCTTACCATGTTTATTATATTATATTATAGATAGACTATTCATTACTATTTAAAACATCCTTCGCTTTCTTAAAATTATGCGCTTGGCATTCATCACACTTGACGGTGAAGATAAGGCTGAAGATGAAGGTGGAAGCTAAAGACATTACCTATTAAATCTCTTTGGTGGAAGCGCACTTCATCCAGAATCCTAAACTACTGAGGCGCTGGCTATCTTATCTCTAATTATAGAAACAAAAACCATGATTATTATTATTAAAGGCAAAAACACTAGGTATTCTAGCTCTGCGGTACTTTGTCTCTAGTAGCGTAAGAGTCATGTCTGACGTTTATGGAAGACCAGCGCGGTGTGTTAGCATTATCCTCGCTGTCCATGACATTATCACAAAAGGAGTCCAACAGAAGTGGAACTTCATACAAACGTTCGTTATTCGAGCGCGGTCTTGTGGATCTCCTTATTTTGTGACATTATGCTTTGATGTAGGTATTAAAATATTTTTTAGAGCGATTGAACTGCATGTGAAGTATTTTTCTAAATTACATTAAGGCGAAGGGTAAGGCACACTAGCGCCACCAATTGATAATTTGACAATTACTAACGGACCGCATCTTTTTTTTAAACATTGCGTACCGTCCGATAACAGGAAAGCATCCATAGTATTTATTTAATAATTGTGCACTACTTTTTGTTGCGTGGTTTATTCACAAAACGGGCTATCGCATTTATTTACAAACAATGGCCACTTTTAGTGTTAGCGAATGAATACAAAAACAAACCTAAAAGTAGTGCACAATTATTAAATAATAGATGTTTGCCTGGTGTCGAAAGGTCCGCAATGTTTGAAAAAAATCCAGTTTAGCAGTTATCAAATTAAATCCATTAGCAGCGCTAGTGTGCCTTACCCTTCGCCTATAATAAATGATTTTTATATTCTATTCTATTCGACTTTAGTGTTTTATCTATGGCTCTGTCTAAGTGGCAGCATGAGCGAGTTGCACCCTTTGACCTGCAACTTATGTACTTCTAAAGTTAACCTTTAATATGACTGTTGCCATAAAGTTTTTAAATAAAAGACAAAACAAAAAAATAAACTGTTTCTAAATTTGAATAAAAGTGACTAAAAAAAAAGAAAAATATTTTTATTTTTTTTGGTTTGTTCACAAAAAAGTTTTTACCGCAAAGTCTTTTTTTTCAAATCATAGCAACACAGTAGGTAATTACGTAATGACGGTCGCCACATGCTTCGCTACTTAATACTTACCCAACCGGTCTACATTCTGCGACAAAACACGATATATCGTAAGTAATACAAAGTAAATAACAAAAAAATAATCTCACCAAAGAAGGTTGTATTTAAAGAATTCTTACCAAGGATATAATTAACCGCTTCTCTTGTGTTCTCTAAGTTATACTTTTAAGTTTTATAATTTGTGGGGCCCGGCTTAAATTATAGTGAGACATTCTTTTAAAATATAATTCAACGGTTAATTAAGTTGGTAGTTTTTGTGAAGGGTTGCACAAACTTATGCACTTATGGAATTTTATACCAATAAGTATCTTTTTTTTTTTTAATATACCTAGCACGGCAAATGACTCCATTTCACCTGATGTTAAGTGAATATGGAATCCAGATGCGACGACAACTGGTGCAGCGTGAAAACACCGCAGCATCAGTTACCCTAAACAAAATATACGCCTTTATGGAATTTGCTGTCTGAATATTCATAAAGAGTGCATGCAATATATGTATACCTACATACATCAAAAACTAAAGTCTGACTAAAATCTAAAGTCCATTACAGAAAGATTCGAATCACATAAATCCTGTTTCATCATCATCATCATCAGCTCATTTTATGTCCCCACGAGCTGGCGCACGAGCCTTCCCTATAAATGGATAGGGAGAATGGGCCATAAACCACCACGCGGTCCCAGTGCGGATTGGAGGTTGTTAACGTCTGCTAATGCAGCCGGGACCAACGGCTTTACGTGCCTTCTGAAGCACGGAGGAGCTCGAGATGATACATTTTTTGGTCACCCATCCGATGACCGGCCTTTGCGAAAGTTGCTTAACCTCAGCAATCGCAGACAGGGCGCGTTAACCATTGCGCCATCGAGCTCCTCAATCTTGTTTAAGTATTCGTTTTTAATAATGTCTTCTACTAACTAAACGATATCTATATCACCTATGCATGCAAAGTTTAATTAAAATTAGCTTATTGATTTGAAGAAATTGAAACTTTGAAATTTTGTATGTGTAACGGAAGGAGGCGAAAGGGAAAAGGTGGACTGTGCAAAGTAAAACGTACAATTATAATAATTAATTATTAATAGAAGAGAAGAGAATTAAACAAAATAAAACATACCAAGACAGCAACCACGGTGACAATCAATAACGAAAAAAAAACAGAACAAAAGAAAATGACACTTAGAAAAGAAGAAAAAGTATAAAACCTAAAAATAAGTAAGTATTTGTAAGAAAAAGTATAAACCTAAAAATAAGTATTTACTCCGTAACAGTATGTGTTATCGAAATGTATTACGAGTTAATTATCGAAAACGAGAATTTGTATGGCACAATTCTAACTCTCCCCGTTTTCGTTGACGTTATCGAATGGTGAATAAAATTTTGCGATAAGTCCGCTTTTGCCCAGATTTGTAATAAAAAAAAATTTCTTATTCTGTGCTACAGTGTGAGCAATAAAGTGTTTTATCTATCAATCTATCTATCAGGTCCCAAAACGCTTACAAACTCCTCCATAGAGCGAGCTTTGAAAATTATAGTATTTTTTGATAGCCATCGCTTTAAAGGAAAATAGTTATCAATTTAAAGTAAAGAGAGCTTTCAAACTTTGACGCTTTTTAACTTTAACCGACTCGGTTACAGGTCCCGGGTTCTCGGCTTGTTGGTAGCTACCAATATCTTACCTAAATATGTCACCATAACATTAATGCTTATAGCATTGAAATGAAACAACTTTTACGGATCTACGCGTTTATTTTACACATTACTGTTTAATATTTATCCTGACGTTTCGAACCCTGTGCAGGGTCCGTGGTCACAGGGATATGCTTATATGGATATGCTTATAGCATTGTGGTGTTCCGGCAGCCATAGATGAGATAGCCAGTGCCTTAATAGTTAAGGATTCCGTGTAAAGTGCGCTTTCACCTTCCGCCTTATCATCACTCATCATCAGGTGAAGGCCAACTGCTTACCACCAGAAACTTGCTCAACACCAATGTAGTACGTAAGTTTTTTTTATATCTAAAACTGATTTAAAAAACTTGACTCCTTTAACTTCTCGTTTCAATAATATTTTTAAGCGAAAAAAAAATGTTACCTGCAATATTTCACATCGGGAGCGATCGCCTACGCGGATAACTACAAAAAAAAACAATACAAAAAACACTCGACAATTCGAATGAAAGGGATATTACTTCTTTAAAAACAACCCGCGCGATCCCATTAAGGCGCTGTCATCGCTCCGTTGATAAGATTTAAATTAGCCGCGCAATAAAGCTCCTGTCAAATCCGCCATTAATTCCGAATGTCAAATTTCGAATTTGGAACGGGAGCGGGCCACGAGCTTTTTTACAATGGCCAGTTTGATTTCATTTGTTAAAAACTACCGCAGCATAAGTGGATTTTGTTATTTTTTCGCTTCTTCGATCTATTGGAACCTTTGTACTCGTTGTTGAGTTCCTTGTGTGTTCTTCGTGTGTTTATAATAAACTCACTCTTTCTTCTTATTCTTCCACCCAAGCTCCGTTGATTAGATTTAAATTAGTCAAGCAAGCAAACGCCTGTCAAATCAGCCATTATTTTCTAATTTCACTAAGTTAGAGGTCCAAGAGCGCTTTTACAATGATTTGGTCATTTGTCTAGACTATGGATGAGTATCCTTTTAAAACTTATATTCAAAATTTGGGTAATAACAGAGTTCCACAAAATGATAAATAATATTTACGTAGTGAAGAAAAAGCTTAATTGGAAATCATTTAAAATTATCGTCTCTAAACATTTATAATAAATTATAAACATAGCTGAGTAATAGTCTTTGTTTGTTTCTTACCTTGTTTGATCTATTTATAGTCATATTCATTTATTCACCATAAATTCAAATTTCTCGATGGCGCAGTGGTTAACGCGCCCGGTCTGCGAGTGCTGAGGTTAAGCAACTTTCGCAAAGGCCGATCATCGGATGGGTGACCAACAATTTATCATCTCGAGCTCCTCCGTGTTTCGGAAGGCACGTTAAGCCGTTGGTCCCGGCTGCATTAGCAGTCGTTAACAACCACCAATCCGCACTGGGCCCGCGTGGTGGTTCATGGCCCGTTCTCCCTATCCATTCATAGAGAAGGCTCGTGCCCCAGCAGTAGGGACATAAATGAGCTGATGATGATGATGAAATTCTAAATAATAAGTACAACAAAAGTGAATATCCTTCTATCTATATATCTATGTTGGAAAATTAACAAAGTTTTGGCAATGTTTATTTTTAGTACCTAGGTATATTATATGACCTTTGCGAAGAACAGCCAAGTGAGGTTTAGACGAAGAAGTTAAGTCTGACACCAAATGCTTCAACATTGTTTCATATTTCAGGATATTTGCTCTCGACAAACAAAATTGTTCTAAACATTATACTCGTAATAGATAAATGGCTTTAAAAAGCTTGAGAAAGAAGAATCTTTTTGAAAGAAAAATCATAGTACAAAAAAATGAGATTTCCGCAAAATAACGCTTGACTCCATTAATTAAAAATCATAGTTCTAACCTTTTTCTTATGTAAATAATAGTAAACGTAACAAACTACATTTGTCTGATTATAGAAATCAGAGAAAAGACAATTTTGAAAAACCAATTTTTTTCATGACTTCGCCGTCGGTTGACAGAGGTCGTCTGCTATTGATAGGAGATTGGAAATGTCATTGCATAGAAAAAATGTCGCTCACTCAGATTTTTTCATGAAAAAATTACTGGTGAAATCGTTCTTTAAAAATATATGAGATAATAAAGTATTGTATATACGTAGTAATACAAGCATTAGTTAATATTTCGGTATAAGGACACTTTCGAAGAAGAATGCCAACTATTGGGTGCTGTTCTCAAATTTTTTATACGATTACCGCGTAGCTAAACATTAAAATAATACAAATAGTAAAATTACTTCGTTGTGGCTAAGCAGATTTAAGTACTTACATAAAACAAAGACTATCAGGCATGCTATAGATAGATTTTCTGAATAAAAAAAATACATTTAATACAATTCAGTATCGAACATGATGTTCACTTTTTAAAATTATATTTTTTTTATATGTTGCAAGGTTGCAACTGTTTGTAGAGTCGCATTCGGCGTGTTTTCCACGCGGCCAGTGTTCGCTATGCTTCGATCAACAGTATTGTTGATCGAAGTCGCTATGCCATGCCCGTTCAATGTAATTTTGACAAATTAATTTTGACTCGTCGCGTCGGACCTCCTTTGTGGAATCCAATGTTTTGACTCGCATTGTCTGGTCACACTGGTTGTACCGTCTGGCAATTTCGAATTCTTTTGATGTGGGTTTAAAAAGTTAATTATGATAACAATGCTTTTATATAGAAATTATTTCTTTCAGGTGTATTATTATAATAGCTTTTCAGATATTGCTAAAAATACAATATGTCGCGAAATATCTTCCGTGACTTATTTTGACTGACTCAGCAAATAATGCATCGATGATTGATTACCGAAAACAAAAACATACTATTAAAGTAAAATTTAATTAGGGATTATCTTTTAAATTATAGTTAAGTTAGTTATAGTTATTTTACGCTCAAATCATACGAGTCAAGTCGTTTTAAAGGAGCACCTACCAAAGAGTTATGTTTATAGTTCCAATTTTAAATGGTAGAATAAAAAGTCTAGCTCTCCTGGCGACATAACTCAACGCTTCAGTGCTTCATTAGCCGGTGGTTACAATCCATTGCTTGTAAATCATTAATTTAAAAAAAGAACTTGCTCATTTGGCTGCCAGTGCGGAGCCGCATGAAAAAAAACGACAAAAGGTGTATACCACCGCAGCCCGGAATCCTTGCGTTATTGCCTATTAAATATCGACATTGCTTATTGAAAATCGAATTTCGAAATAGCCAATTAGACTTGCTGTTTTGAATGTCCGAAACAGATTATGACGGTCCGATTTGTGGGCGGTGCTGTGTGACATGTCGTTAAATTCTTCTTTTTTATTTTTTGTTTAGATACTTATCCTTTTTTGTGATGCCAGCCAAATACATTATTTCGTTTTAGTTACTAATTAAAACGCTGGTCAACTTTTTTAACTACTTTTTTGTCAACAGTAACGCTCAATATTCATTTTGTAACTATTAAAAAAAACCTATACAAGCTTCAAACATTTAAACATTTTAATTTTTATATCTTTCAAATCAAAGTTACATATTTAACAGATATAGGAATAGCCTATACACCTGTTCAGTATGTAGTACCGGTAGTAATCAATAATTCACCTGGAACATGGTCGTCAATACAAACAGAGTAACAGACAAAAAGATCTAAATCATATTTCATCGTCTATTTTTTCGAGTGGCAATTTGTTACAGCAAATATAAGGCTATTGTGCTCGGAACGGGTCGGGTCGATCGCTTTTCTAAGGCCATAACCGGAATTTATATCGGACATTATTCATAAGATCCCGTCCAGTTGTTTTCCCCTAATTAGAATCCATTCAGGCGTACCCCATTAAAACTCGTCTAAATTAAAATTCGAATAACTTACTAACTAGATGTATAAATCACAACCGTACAGAAAGACAATAAAATATATTGTCCGTGTCCAGACAATCGGGCGAGCCACAATAATTAATACTACAATACGCTCACCGAGTAATTAAAATAAACTAATTCCTAAACGTGAGCCGGGTTTATGAATGAATGCTCTATACTCTATGCTTTTTTTTAACGTATAGCAACATTTTTCATTTCGTCGGACTCACTGACAGCTCGGTTGACGTTCTTTTTTTTAAGGCGCGACCTCGCTGCGGGACGCAACGCGCCGGCATCCGTTCGGCTCTCAAATTAACTTATTTTAATTTAGAGAATCGGCACCGCACTTTTGGGTTATCGATAATAATTCACGTTAATCCTAAATCTTTTGAAGCGACCGTTCGATTTTACGGTCGCGTTTGTTGTAAAATATATTCCTTTGATAATAATGAATGTATAATTGTTATAATAACTTTTCTTATATGACTAATGTTTATTTTTAATGATAGTTTTTTGTACAGGACATTTGTAGTTTTCATTCATTATTTTATGGAACCAACATGGTTTTAAATGAGTTTGCAGGTAGGTAATAGTTACTTGTAGTTACGAAATATTTAACCATATAATAATTTCAGTAATGTTACATTGTTACATTTAGAAGTTTCTGTTGTTCGTTTTTGTTTTGCTGCTTCCATTTTTCTAAAGCTTTTTTTAAGCTTCTGAGACCGCCAAGGAATAAAACAGCCTTTGCCCATACTAGCTTACACATTATGTCTAACTGTGAGCAGCCGGGTATGAAACACTCCAAATCCTTCCTAAGTGAAAACGCCTTACTACGGAGTAAGTTCATATGCGGAGGCAGTAGAAGGCAGGCCCGATTAACCATCGGTGCCTTGACAGGGCACTATGCCACAAAACAAATGCTCCACAGAATGCATCTATTAACAAATAGCTTGTGTAGGGCATGTGGAGAGGAAACGGAGTCAATGCAGCATTTAATGTGTGACTGTGACTCTGGCTAGAAAAAGAATGGGACTCCTGGGGTTGGCTTATCCGAAACCGGAGGACTTCAGGCTCTTCGCTCTTAAGGGCGTGGCCAAACTTATGGCATCTATCTTTATAGAGGAAGAAGAGTGAAAGGACGGGGTTGCACAAAAGATCCCGATGGGTCGAAGTGTTACTGCAAGAGGGAAACCTCAGCAGGCCCCACTAAGATAAGATAAGATAAGATATGTAACTGTTTTTGTTTGTGTAAGCAATAAAGTATTTATCTATCTATCTCCCATTTTCTATATAAAGTATGTACACACGCCGGCACATCAATTCTTCAATAGACTTTGAATGTGTCTTAAGAATATGAGACTTAAGAATATGTTGAAAGTGTATTGAATAAATTTGACAGTTTTGGATAGGTTGATGTGCCGGCGTCTGTACATAGAAATTAAGTAACTATATTTATATTCAACTAGGTACTATGAAAAGCTAAAGACAACACATAAATAAACACTACTTGTGGAAACCTATAATTCTCAATGCAATACAATATACATATTTTGCATTTTACTATAATGTAGTAACTATAAATTAAAGAGCCTGGCAAGGCTTTGTTATTGTATGTATCTTAGTCTGTAAGGTATTTTGTAGTAAAAGTTGTAAAAGTAAAGTAAAGTTAATAGCCTATATACCTACTGTCCCAATGCTGGGCCTCCATCATTGAAATCAAGTCACAATCGATTGGTATTGGCTTAATCACCACGCTTATCAAATGCGGGTTGGTGATCCTGATCACAAACCCGGGCTATGCATCGAAAAATCCGAAAGACACTTTGTCCGACCAGGCAGGCAACTCTTGACGCAAACTCAATCTCAATACAATTCCAATGGGATTAATATGTATCGATATTTGGAATTTTTTAGATTTGGGATTGGAAATTGTATTGAGATTGAGTCTGCGTCAAGAGTAGCCTACCTGGGAATTGAACCCGCGACCTTAGGGTATCGGGCCGAGCTCTTTGCCAATCGGCCACCGAGGCGTTAAATAAATAAATAATAAAAAGTAAACAGCGGCTTGCCTTTACAGCTTGCTCTTTAAAGTCGAAAAACATTCACAGTCTCACGTCACCAGGTGGGTGAGCTAAATAAAATCAGTACTTCAGAGAAGGCATGTTTGAAACCTTGGTTAACCCACTTCATACACGCATTTAGCCAGCGTGGTTGGTCCCAACCCAAGTCTATTCTCATCATGCCATAAGTATTCGAAGAAGTGTAAGTATTTTAATAACACGAATAAATACTTGCCTACGTCAGAAGCGTGTCGGTATAAAAAGTTATTGTGTAAGTAAATTATAAAAATCCAATTGCGTTTATTAAATCATAATGTAGTTATTTTTGGCGAACCTACCTACTTATTGTAAAAAATAAGTACGCCAATGATTAATTAACACATTAATTCGTATCACGAAACAGGAATTTCGTCCAGACTTCCCCTTAAACTAACTCGAAACTATCAGTTATGCTACGGCCACACTATCGCGGTATCGCGAACATTTTTCGTTTTCACGACATGTCGGTCGTCCAAGCAATAGTCATATTTCAGAACACGGTCAAAAATGTCATTATTGGTTGTCGTGAAAACGGCAAATGTTCGCGATAGCGCGATAGTGTGGCCGTAGCATAAGTGAAGTCAAAGTGCACAGCAAACTATACCTATTATGTTATTTTTTCGTAACGTTTCGCTAAATACCAGTTATCGATTCAAAACAACACGACTTACCGATTTTCCTAATTCAAATTCGCCCAAAATATTTCCCTTTCTCACGCTAAACAAATGACTGTTCGACTCCCACGAATTTGTAGACTAATTTTATTTGTGGCAACATCGAATCGAGATTCGGGATGGTCCAATCGGCGCGCGTAATTACAGTGCAAGAATTTGGCAGAATCCGCGTGCACGGTAGCAGTAACGTGCAATTTAAATGTTTCGAATTTCGAACGTGTTTCGTTTTTTGTTATGCTCGTTACGTGCACGCAAATTGTCAAGATTGCAATGCCGATTGCATGCGTTGATTCGATATTTGAAAAAATATATTACGCATTTTTTTTCATTATTACCTACATAAGTATTTACCATACCATAGACAAAAATTTAACTCACTTTGATTGTCACCCGGGCGCATAGGTGCGAGTTTGAATGTCAACATAGACGAAAACGAGAACTTGAGAACTCTTTTCGTTTTGCCACTAGAAGGCACTTCTTTAATATACATGTAATACATTTTCCTGATCCGATCCGAACCTCTCAGAGAATCTTGTACGGAACGGGGACACGCATGCAATTCCCTCTAAACTTTTGATGGTGTTTCAATCTCACAGACTGAGGAACCCTTTAAGTTTTTTGCCCCTAAATGATTCCGGTGACGCTGAAAATGACGTCTGCGGCCATCAGCGAACCCTCAAAACAAAGAGCCATACCACCATACAGGCCCAGTGCGGTGCAGAAGTTGAAGTAGACAGTGAACGTCTTCAAATTAAGTTTAAACACTAAAATAAAAATGTTTGCATTCCATACTTTCTTTTACGTCAGTCCATCTTATGCAGGACACTTTGTCAAGTTTTGGTTTCCCCTTAATTATTTTAATTCAAAATTCAAAATTCAAAATCATTTATTTAGTTTAGGCTACAAGTAGCTTCTATGAATGTCACTATGCCATCGGTTCGTAAGTCTACTCTGGGCGGGAGACCTTGTACTGAGAAGAACCGGCAAGAAACTCGGCAAGTGTCAAGCTCTTTTCTCCCTTACAGCGTCAAAAGTATTGGAAAATGCCCTATCATAGCAGGACACTTTCCATTACAATAAACACAAAAAATATAGAAGACAACCACAACATGTAAAAAAAACACAAAATAAAAATATACGTTAACAAATTTGCATCAGGTAAAAGTTGCAATTTCCACAACATCATACAGTAGGTACAGTACTATCGTAAAAGTAAAAAATTGTTTAAGAAAAACAAAGTCAAATTATAGTGAAAATACTAAAAATAAGATAAGTATGCGTGAGCAGACCAGCCTCCACAGGCGGCACCTGTTCACGAGTATGACATATGAATCAATTATTTAGGTAAGTACATAAAACTCTTTAATATTAAGGGATCTGATGCTACTGATACAGCTTCTGCGATCAACATAATTTTATCCCCATTATTACTATGTTGATTTAAAAATAATCTAATCTAATTTTATTTTTAGATTATTAGCACTTAGCCTCACCTTACCTGCCTACCTGAAAGAATTTTAGGAATTGGAGTAGTTTCAGTAGTTCCAGAGATTAGCCTCGACAAACAAACATAGTCACAAACGTTACCTCTTTATTAATAGTATAGATAATTGTAATTGCATTAAAACATTGTATCATTAAACAAAACTACCAATATACAGAAAACTTACAGAAATAACTAAAATCGGCGTTGTTTGGCATAGGTACTTACTTTAAAAAAAAACAATATGGTCACACACTTTCTTTTTCATATTAATAAATAGTGAAGAAACTTCATCATCATCATCATGATGAAGTTATAAACTTATTTACATTAAATAAGGTACTTAGATAAGAGAAGAAAAAAATTATAACAAAAAAACTATAAACTTTTCTAACTTGACTGTACTACGTCTTGGTATGCCGAGATTTACAATTTATAATTTCGCAATTGCTCGTGAGTCTTCGGTAGTATAGTGGTAAGTATCCCCGCCTGTCACGCGGGAGACCGGGGTTCGATTCCCCGCCGGAGAGAACTCTTTTTGTTGTCAATTTTTTTTAGTCCTTTGTTTATGAATGAGCAGGACATAAAAAAAATAAAAAAAAAAAGATTTTTTAAAATCTTTTTTTACGAAATGACGATACTGAATTCTACTGTGATAAACTGTTGAGTGTGTCAAATTTTGTATTTATTTGCCTGCCAGTGGTGGTAAAAAAAACAGACTTTTGTTAGCAATAACATTAAATTATTTAAAATATTTCAGTAAATACAACAATAATTTATCGAATCTAGTAGGTAGCTGATGATGATGAAAACAGTAACACAGTGAAAACGAAATATTGGCATATAATGTCTACATTAAGATGATTATTATTAAATATGATTTCAATTTTTTATTGTAATATGAAAGTAATAAGAACTGAAAAATAAATACAAAAATGAGAATTAAACATTTTTTTTCATCTAATAAAAAATAAAGTCATTTGCTTGTGACGTGTATATTGTCGTGTCTTGGTATAAGAAATTTCGTCACTTTCAATAAGTCTTCGGTAGTATAGTGGTAAGTATCCCCGCCTGTCACGCGGGAGACCGGGGTTCGATTCCCCGCCGGAGAGATTACTTTTTGTGTTTCTATGTTTTACTTAAATTTAATTCATAATTTTATTTACATAAATAAAAGTAAATCTTTGTTTTTACCTATCGAGGAAATAAACTTTATCAAAGAACATTGCCAAGTTCAAGTTCGTTTGTTTATTTGTTTGTTACATTGTATATTTTTTATTTTTATGACAGTTAATTTCATCACCTTCATCATCATCAGCTCAGTCGTCTAAAATTTTAGTGAATTAGCCGGATCTGTATCGCTGGATGGTTCTCGGTGCCCAGAGCGAGTTTTAAATTCCATTCGATCACATTAACGATAATTAACTCTCTCGTTTGTCACTAGGAGGCGCTGCTTCAATGCCACAAATGTGGTCTATTAGCAAATAAAACTGGCACAAGGCACCCTGATAGGCGACCATAAAGAAACTGATGTACGTGTAGGTAACTTTAATTAAAACAAAAATTAAAAGAAAAAGAGTTTTTAATTGTCTATGATTCATGTATATAGTAGAGCAAAATAGGTACGACCACGGTGCGATGCGACACATGGTATAATAACCTATCTATAGACTATTAATCCACGCGTTGCTGGCCGCTTAGCTTTGGCGGCGATCGTTTTGTTTTTTTTTCCATTACCGGAAGACGTGACACCTCCAGATTTACAGCCATCAATTATTATAATTGACTATGCCTGTCTCGCTCTGTCCCGGCTAGTTTTAATTTAGTCTATAGTGATTATCGGAGATTGCATTATTATTGACGCTTGCTTAGGTTGGTATACGTACCTATTCCATTGTCGATACAAATCAATAATAAATTGTTTATATTTTTATATGGACTGACACAAGCTTACAAGCTTAGTGGAACCTTAGTTCCTGAGTTCGAATTCTAGGAATGGGTTTTAGTGTGCGCTTTAAGACAGCTAACGAATCAGCATGAGAAAGTAAACCCAACATTATGTATTAATTCGTGATTTAATGCAAACATTTACCTATAAAGTTGCAAACATGTACTTACCTACTTCCAATGCCCGCCATAAGCCGAGCCCAAATACAAAACGTGCCACTCAAAACATAAACGGAAATTAAAAAATATTGCACCATAGACAATAAACATTCGTTCAACAATTCTAAAATTACATTGTAAAAAAAGCACTTTTTAATCATTCCCAAATCGTCCCGTGTTGTCTGTTGTCGAAACTGGCCGCTAGAGGGCGTGGTCGCATGATGGATGCCTGCGCGAGCGCAAGATTGAATGTCCTGCTCGTCGCAAAGCCTATTAAACCCTTGCCAACTTGAAGAACCAGAAGAAAAAGACAAAACACACTTTAACCCAGTACTAATAAGTTACATTATGACTACCAAAGCATGTTTGTAAAGATAAAAACGTATGTTTTTATTACGAATATGTGTTTTAGATTTTACAACACAGACGATAAGAGTGACTTTCAAATGGACAGGTACAGTTGAATGGACCATTGAGTAGGGAAAACTCCATTTGAGTTAGAAAATAAATACGATTTTAACGTGGTCACAGTTAATGAAGGAAGTGTTCGTTTCGAAGACAGGTAGAAATGATTCTGAGAGGTGAGGTGTGCATTAATGTTTTAATTATCTACCTTTTGTATTACCATAACAAATATTAAAGAAAATATCCTAATCAGCCAGTTTACCATTCCAAGTAAATTAGATCATTCGAAAACGAAACGAGGTTACATTATTTTATTGGCATCCCTGCATTTTGATATCTAAACAAAATAGTAACTTTAAAAAGCTGTTGTTGTGTGTTGGCTGTTTGACTGCGAGTCCTTTTCCTCAAAAACTGCATAAAAAGAAAAACTAAAAGTTGGTATTCAAATTCGAAATTCAAATGTAGATTAAAACGAAACAAAAAAGAAAATTTTAAATGTTTGTATCGTTGCGCCTCTTTCCGGGCGTAAATTTCAATAAAGAAGTAAAAATTTCTTTTTTTGTTCTTTTTCCGTTACCAAAAACGAGTAGCAACGGTTATAAAGCGTAAGTCGTAAGCCGTGGCTCGCGCGCGCGGTCACGACCCACCACCTCCTTATTACGGCGACTGCCGGTGAACGAGTAGGAGTAGCTACGTTATTACATGTTGTTACTTTTCTTTTGTGATATTGCAACATTCATAATTAGCGTGTAGGCAGTTAGATTTAACCGTTTTAATTCGATTAAGTGTTTTCGTATAACGAAATTTAAAGGTAGATTGAGTTATTGGAACAATTTCCGTAATCGCCTCTGTGGTTAGACCATCGGTTTCATACTCAGATAGAAGTCCCGGGTTCGATTACCAGTGGGGTTATTTAATATTGGGCTTAGTGGTAGGCCTTATTTTAAGCTTGGCTGGCTAGCTACGACCATCTTGTCTTTCGACGACATTTTTTATAGAGATATTATGATAAACAGTCCCTCAGTTTACCTGAGGGTTTCAGGTGAAATGTGCTACTAACTCTGACTTCATCATCACTTTCATCAGAGAGATGACGGCCAAGCGGTTCCCGGTCGTAGAATAAAAAATACTAGAAAACAGCCCTTTTCTTAGTCAAATTGTGTCATGAATATGAATAAACAATAAAATCTGACCAATAGATAGTTATCGGCCCTAGTCTAATGTCAATATGGTAGCCGAAATAACAATGAGGTTGAAAAAAAAAACAAAAAGTAAAAAGGACATCGAAGCAACACAAAGTGTTGCTAGCTATAAAAATAATGGAGGTCAGAAGTCAGGTTACCGGTGTTACACCGCCGCTGGTTCAACCGAGGGGCGTAATGGTTCCGCCCGCAATCTAATTTGAAAACTGATCGAATAAAAAAAGCGTTTGAAACAGTAGCTTTATTGCACTGTAAATTAAAAACGTTATAATTAATGCAACATACTGAATCGAGAAAAAGAACGAAACGCATTTTTAAACAAGCACTGTTTAGTTAGCAAAGATTAGATTTGAAAGAAAGGTGCAGCTTAGCCTTTTATACTTTTAGATATTCTGGTATCATTATAACTCTAGATGTATCTGCTTAGTTAGCCATAATAATATAGGTATTTAGATCACAGGTATATTAAAATTTTGATATACATATAAGTGAGGTATTTTACTCCTTTATAAAAATATTGACAATTCAAAGAAACAAAAAATATTTCTTAAAGAGGTTAAATATCTATTTCTACCTGGCTCACACATTCACTTTAATGAGAAAGTTGAAATGAAATATTACCTTTGCTTACTCAAACTGTTGATAAAAAGATTTTATACTTCCTTACCCTTTCCCTTAATAGCCCCAAAACTACTGGCACACTGGTAAAAAAGAAAAACAACTCAATGGCAATTTAAAAACCACCAAAATTTAAAAAGAGAACACATGGTCTTGGAATGTTGAAACTGAACGGGCTACCAGCAGCGGATACGCACGCTAAGTATTCTTCAACATTGAACACTACCACTTTGTAATTAAGACATACTTTTTATTAGTTGCAGTGTGGAATTCTTACATCTTTCGGTAATTGATTCAAAATATCGACTTCCTTTTTACGCGCATACTTAATCTAAATTTTAATATCGCTGTTATTACATGTAGAATGTTTCACATAAATTATTGTTCATAATAATTATTTAATAAGTATAAGAATGTCGGCAATGTTGATTTTCCAATTAATAGGTACACTGAATGACTTTTAAATCAAATGTTATTATTTATCAGAATCCCGTGTTTGAATATTGCCATTTGAAAAAAACATAGTACTCTCGAGTCTTAGCAAATTTTGATTAGAACTAAAACTTGACAAGGATGTTGACAACAACAATAATAATAAATTCCAGAACATTAGCCCCCTTACAAATAAACAGAGAATAAGCTACGAGTAGTTGTTCCGTGTTTTGTCTCGTTTAGGTAAGTACTCTAATTTGAAATGACGTTTACATGACAGGAACAAAACGCGGTATAACTATTTTGACTGTAACTTATTCGCTGTTTATATGAAAACACGTAACAGTTCTTTGAAATTAATTTATTTTTTATTTGACATAAGCATGCATTTCTGTAACTTAAAATAGTTAATAATAAACACTCAATTGACTTAACAAAATAGTGACGTCATAGTTTTCATTCGCAAACAATTTAAAAAAAAATCGTATCTACTAACAGTTGCTAAAAAGTGTCTCTATTGACTAACCAAGTAGGTATTTATTCGCGTAAATAAAGCCTAGTGCCCATGTCGTCTTATAATGCGGCTGCGCACAGTTCCCGGTATAGATTAAATAAAATAGGTGTACGATTACGCACCGTTGCGTTGCCATAGCGTGACCTTAAGTCATCAACAAATCCTTTCTTTTCTAAACTTATTTAGTAAAAAACTTTGTGAGACCGAGCAAGGTTACCTCCTCAGCTGTAATTACGTAATAACCCCCCGCTCTTATATGGAATCCACTAATAACCCCCACGCGCCGGTTCCGAGAGCTTTTTGCTTAGTCTATGGTCCTTTGTTTGAAACTTCTTGGAGAATTTGTTCATGACCTTTTTTACTGCAAACTTAAAATCGAGGAAAGCAAAATCGATTACCTGGCAAGGATCGCTTCTCTGCTTATAACGCCCTGAAGAATCTAGGATTAT
The DNA here is from genome assembly GCA_963082485.1 of Eudonia mercurella. NCBI lineage: Eukaryota > Metazoa > Arthropoda > Insecta > Lepidoptera > Crambidae > Eudonia > Eudonia mercurella. Next base: position 5,910,262 of record OY720043.1, read on the forward strand.
AGTCTAGGAAGTAGAAAATATGGGGAAACTGTCGAAAGTCTGATAAATGACCCTTAATATTTTCGGGGCCTGAAGATCATTACAATTTATGAACGACGAGAATAGATTCTTTAGGTTATTGTACATTTGGCACAAAGTAAATTTGTCACTGAAAGAAGTATGTATGTGCAAATTTGCCACATTTCTATTTTTATGAAGTAAATTTGTCATATTTTAGTTCGTACCTGTGACGAATTTACACTATATTAGTTGGTCTATGTAAAACCGGTATTGCTGTAATCTGTAAAGGCCATTTACGGCCTACTTTTCACTCTACTCGAAAAGTGAAGAAGATTAGTTTTCATCAAACAAAAAACAATTTCACAAGTCACTGGCAGTCAACCATAATTCGTCATAATAATGAACTCATCAAGCTTTCTTGCGAAACTGCAGACGGCGTCGCCTAATTCCTAAATGGGTTCCAACAAAATCGGCAACCATCTATTTGCTTCCATAAAACAATATTGCCAGGCAGTTAACTGTTTTATTGACAGTTCATTTTAACTTGAGCCCGATCATTAACCGTGCTCCGTGGCACAGACTAAAACATTCCTAGTCGTTGCGGCCCGTGCCACGCCCGAGGCCAGCGTCCATACTTTTTATAAACAAAAAAAGTATAATAATAATCTGTAACAAATCAATTTCGACTCTATTCGTTAATACTTAAGTGTGCTTTCGTACACCACTAACGTACCGTAACTTTTGTTTTAAATTTTCTTAAATCAGTGCAATGTGAGCTTTACTTTTGACCGAGCAGGTTTTAGTTTTGCTTGCCAGTGTTTTGCATTTATTTAGCTTTTTTAAATGTTTTTTGGCGCAGACATCAGGCATTTTATGCCTCATTGTGAGCCACGCACCGAGGTATCATTACGCTTTAGTGTTTTGGGACAGCTCTGATTTATTTGCGTAACGGATTAACTAAACTTTTGCTTTGAAAACTCCACGTGGATGTAGGGAAAACTTAGAATTTAACAAACAACTACTGACGAACCCACATTGGATCTGCCTTGTGAGTAATTGCTCGATTTCACGATACAAGTAAGTATATGCATTTAAAAAAAACTGAATAGCACATAGGAGGTATTCTGGGGCTGGGTGTGGAAACGCACAGAGGAGAGAGAGAGACCACAAGAGGCTGATCCTGAATCCAGCAGTGGAACGTTCAATAAATAAAGATTTAAAACAATTGTTAGTAGAATTAACATTTTCAGCAACGACCCCAAAGTTTTAGTGACCTCTAAGGTTTCCATTTTAGGTGACGGTTGCAGAAGTGAAACTGTCACCTAACGTGGTTTGATGATTACCTAAAACTATGGGGTTTATGCTATGTTATCAGTTCTATTTGAAATTAAACTCTTTTTAATTATTTTTTTTGGCAGGCGTGGTGATAAGCCAATACCCATCAATTGTAGCGATGACTTGATTTCAATGATGGTGGCTTTTACCCAACAGTGGAACAATTAAACTTATAAATTTTACAATTAATTATTTTATCACGACGTTTCTTACCGTTTTCAGGGTCCGTGGCTTTACCAAGAGACAAGTTAGTGTCACAAGTTGCCCACTAGGTGGCGCTACTTACCAATCTCAATCTTCACTCTCAATTCTGGGTGCCTAGCCTAGTGTGAGTTTTGTTTACTATCCGTATTCATTCGATTACGTTTACGAAAACGAAAATTAATATGGGATTGAAGCAGCGCCTCCTGGCGACATGCGAGAAAAGTTAAAATTTTGCCATACGAATTCTCGTTTTCATGAACTTGATCCAATGGTGAATGAAACTCACACGAGCACCCCTGACGAAAACTTTGCACTCCCCACTCAGCTAGATATGGAGCAACATTCCATTACCAAGTTCAAAAGAAAAAAGTTCATATAGAAAAAAGCCTTAACAAAAAGCGATGAGGCTAATCCGAGAGTAAGTGGCATCACCGCACTGACGTGCCACAGTAATTGGCTATAATTATCATGTCACGAACGGCCGATCTATAAATCAATAGATCCTAATGTTGGTACCTACTCTATGAACGGACCTGTGTGATGGATGAGGAAAAAATCAAAAGAACTTACTAATAACAGTACATAAAGCACAGATGCATGCATGCATCGCCTCTGTTGTCTAGTGGTTAAGACCACCGGTTTAGACCCAGAGGTCCCGGGTTCGATTCCCAGCGGGGGGTACATCTTTGTGTACTCGGTTTGGTTGGTGGTACGACTTATTTGTCCGCCTGGCTAGCTACCACCATCTTATCTAAATATGTCGCCATAACATCAATGTTTGTAGCATTGTTGTGTTCCGGCAGCTAGAGATAAGATAGCCAGTACCTCACTAGTTGAGGGTCCCGGGTGAAGTGCGCTTCCATCATTGGCTTTATCATCACTTAACATCAGGTGAGATCAAGGCACTGTGCTTACCCGTAAATATAAAAAAAAAAAAAAAACATAAAAAAACTGTCACAATTTCATCAATAAATGTTCAATCATGTTACATAAACTTATCTACGTTGTACGGTCAATACAACCGCACTATTGCGTCACAGCGGCGATTCAGCATTTTTTTTAAATTTACTTCGTTTTATTATAATATTAATTTAGGACTCATTCGTTCGCCCCGATGTTTACTCGTATCAAATATTGTATCAAATATCAAGCATAATAAATTCAGAACTTCATCAAGACTTCTTATCATTTCATCATTATTACATTAAATATTGTACAGCAGCAGCTCGTAAGTGCTTACATACGTGATATTCAAAGTCTAATGAGGAAATTAAACATTTTGTGGTAGTCTGTGTGCATTGAAGTGAATTAATTAATATATAAAAACACAAATGTTGAAAAAATTTCCACGAGCAGGATTTGCACCTGCACCCTTCTGACATTCCGGGTCTGGTGCTCTTCCAATTGAGCTATCGTGGTTCTAACCGAGCCTTCCCTATGGATGGACCATAGGGAAGGCTCGTGCCCCAGCAGTGGGACATAAAATGAGCTGATGATGATGATTGATTGATGATGACATTTGTCATTCGATCACGAAAACGAAAATGTTAATGGAATTAAAGCAGCAGCGCAGCGCCTCCTGGTGACCAAAGAGGAGAAGAACAAATTTGCATTATATATAAATTGTTATTTTCTTTAACGTGATCAAATGGAAAAACCATCAACTCGAGAAGATTTAATAAAAAAAAACGAGTAGTGTTCCCAAAAAAAATAAAGAAAAATAAATCTTCAGTTTTGGAAATACAAAAAAACGATGTTGGTAAATATTGAAAAACGAGCTTTTATTTTAAAACCGCATAGAGTACATGTGCGTAGTTTGCTAATTATCTAGATTGTTCGCAATTGCATCGTCCTGACCGAATCAAAAACTACGACAAGCTATTTAAATGTTTTATATTATACCTGCCTACCTATTATATGAATACTTTATTGTAAAAAAAAAAAAAAAAACTTATTATACTTTATTATTTATATATTTTTTAAAATTTATTTATTACACTTTATTGTACATAGAAAATACATTATGAAACACTCGTTACACTTTTGTAAGAAAGGTAAGCTTATCTGTAAAAGAGATCATCAGCTCTAACCAACTCTACCTGACTTAATTAATTTATTCAAGAATCCAAAAAACTTTGTTACCTATATAATAGTTATTATTAAGAACAGTATAGATATTTTTTACAGTTTAATGAAATAATTAATTGTTTGAAGTCATTTCTGTTTTTCATTTTAACCTTATTTTCTCTTTATTGTATCACTAAGTAGGTGTTTTGTTTTGTTCTAGGTAAGCTGTGACAAGAGAATCTAGTAATATTACCATAGTGTACCTAGTTTTCATACCAAAATGACTTTTCGTTGTGTTCCCACATTCCAAGCGGTATCCAATGACAGTAACGCCACCTGGGTGAGTTCGCATACACTATTATTATTAGTTCAACTACTCGCTAGTAGATGGCGCTGTGCTGTTGTCTCTTTGTTTATGTTCTAATTTAATTAACTCGGAACTAAAAGTTGTATTTATTTTAAGTTGAATATTAATATGGCCGTATGGCTACTGCGAATTATTCTTTTCATTTTACTACGTTTAATACTGCAAAAGCTTTTATTTTATTTAAAATTAGCAACAGCGCCATCTATGATACGTTTTTGAAACAACAGGAAATAAGCTTGTGCTTTTGGTGAGAAGTTTCTGCTACCAGACACTAGTATTGACAATATTTAAATTATTCAATAACTTAGCGTTTAAATAATAAAATACTATTAATAAGGTTTTAAAATATTAATAATGGTGTAAGAAATTTGTACCTATATTACGTTTAATGATAACGAAAAAAAAGGAACATATTCGCCGTAGCTAACGTTTTGTAAAAGCATCGTTTCCTTTTTATTAAACAATATTTTTACAAAAAGTAAAAAAGTCAGATTAAGATTTTAAATTAAAATTTTAGCATGCGGTGAATTATCTATCACTGTTTTCCTTGTTCACTTGCTCTTACGAAGAAACTTCATATAGGTACTTCCTGTAACACATAAAACGTGACACTTCCAAATCGCCATCGCACCGTAACTTCTACATAATAAGTGTCATTTTCCCCTGAAAGTTAAAAGCAGGTTTTGACATACAGACATTTTTTCTATACAAATCTTAACGTGTGGGTGTCTCAAAGTCGTTGACATGTCAAGTGGGTGCGTGGCTTGTCACCGGCACTTTGTTGACCCCAAAAACCACGTAACAAGTACGCAGAGAAATTATTACCTTTAAAACTTTTGCATCTATTATCAACTAAACAGTAATGCGAGACTTTTTATTTATGGCATTGAAGCAACGCCCCCTGGCGACAAACGAGGAGAATCGCACTTTTTTAATACCCTTACAAGCCTTTTTTAATACTGGTAAGCACTTGCCTTCATCTCACCTGATATTAAGTGGTGATAAGGCCAATGGTGGAAGCGCACTTTATCCGGAATCCTCAACTACTGAGGCACTGGCTATCTTATCTTTAGCTGCCGGAACACAACAACGCTACCAACATTGATGTTATGGCGACATATTTAGGTAAGATAGTGGTAGCTAGTCAGGCGGACAAACAAGCAAACATATACCCCCGCTGAGAATCGAACCCGGAAGCTCCTGGTACAGTCCGGTAGTCTTAACCACTAGATCGCAGAGTCAACAGCGGTTAAGATATTATCAGTGGTTATTATTAGTCAAGGAAAGTGTAATTTTAATCAGTGAAAGAATTTTGCACTCAATTCTTCTATTATAAAACGTCCACAATCGTATCTCAGTAGGCTCTATACATGGAAAAATGTAGGATTTAGGGGGAAGATTTTTTAATCTCACCGTTGATTTCGAATTTAGAAGTTATATGAAATACATTATGAAATTATAATGTTTTTGCATTATTTACTATTTGATGAAGTATTAAAATACATACCGTACCAGTGACCTTGAATAAGAGAAAAGGAGCATTCGTAATTGATATTATAGCGAAAAATCAAAAATCTATTTTTATTGGATTATAGTCTGATCCAACTATTTTAAGTTTTTCAGAAATATTGTACTTACTGACTGTATTAATATTGTGTTATAAAAATAAAATATCAAAAGTCTCCCCTAGGCCGCTGAGACACGACTGTGTAGGTAGGTCTTTTAAAAGCAGAATTAAGCACAGATTGTTTGTCTAATGGTGGAGACTTATAGTTAACATAGAAGCAACAGAAAGCTTTAGGGCTTACTTTGAAAAATATAAAATATTAACGTTACCTTGCATTTATATCTTAGAATTGCGTAAATTTGTCCGCAAATACAATAACTTTTATACAAAGCGCGACGACCATATAACCAAATATCAACTTAGACATAGAAACAAACTAACGCTACCAGCTTCTAAAATGACACGCCATTCCTCCAACCCGATAGTCATGTCCATAAAAATTTTCAATAAGTTACCCGATTCAATAAAAAAACATTAGCAGTGATAAACATTTTACAAACAAGTTAAAAGAATTACTTATAAGAAGGTGCTATTATAATATATCAGAATATTTAGAAGATAAACATTGTCAGAAGGGTGCAGGTTCAAATCCTGCTCGTGGAAATTTTTTCAACATTTGTGTTTTTTTTTAGATAAACATTTATTAAAAATAATATATAAAAATCAAATATCAAATAATTATAGATTAGATAATTATAAATAAATTATAATTACTCATCATCATCATCAACAGCCTATAAACGTCCCACTGCTGGGCACAGGCCTCCCACGTGAACAATAGCACGTGGGGATATTGGGCCATAACCCACCACGCTGGCCCAATGCGGGTTGGTGGGTTTTAACGACTGCCATCTTACGACAACAGCCGGGACCAACGGCTTAACGTGCCTTCCGAAGCACGGAGGAGCTCGAGATGTTTTTTTTAATTGGTCACCCATCAGGCGACCTGGCATTGCGAAAGTTGCTTAGCGGGCAAGATCGCAAGCCGAACGCGCTAGCCGCTGCGCCATCGAGCTCCTTACGAATTATAATTACTATTATATTGTTATTAATTTTTTTTCTTAAAAAATAATAATATGTATAATAAATGAAAATATAAGAATAAAAGCATTTTTTTTAAATTAATTGAAAAAGTCTTCCCCCTTCACATTGCTGTGCCCGACGGGGCCCATAATGAACCTGTACCTATATTATAACAACTTTGTAACAATAATGTTACACTATAAAGTGTGCAATTAAAATATTGAGTATTGAGTATTGAGAGTGACCGGAGCGAACATCTTAACGTAACCGTAACTTGATACGTCATTGCTGACTGACCGACAACAGAGTGGCTCGGCTCACTGGGTGCCCAGTGCGAAACTCGCTCTTGGCACCCTGGGGGTCGACCGCCTAACTCTCTCGCTTTCGATCGCTTTGAAGGCGAGGCGAGGAGGATGCGTCATCTTGTCACTTCGAAAGCAATATGAAAGCAATGTCGAAAGCTATAGGCTATAGCTTTCGATATTATTTGATATTATATTTCGATATTATATTAGAAAGCGATGCGAGGGCCTCGCTTTCAAAGCGATTGAAAGCGAGAGCGTTAGGCGGTTGGGGGGCTGATCATGCGAAAGTCTCATCGAACATGTTACGTTACGGCAAAATCCGGTGAGTCTCAACCTTTATAAAGACATAAACGCGTTACAGTTGTTTTTGTTTGACCGTCTTCAAACAGATAGACAGTGAAAATGTACGATTATTCTTATATGGGTCAGTATCACACGGATACCTACATGTATTTATAGCCTTTGTCAGCGACGCTTGGTTGTCGGCGCTATAGCCTAGGGGTAGGATAGTCACTTTTTTGGAAATAGTTTTCTGTTGGCTTCAGTCGGTCTTACAGCGCCACTAGATTTATTTGGGGGCGGCGAGGAACTTAAAGGGTTCCTCAAGTATATATAGTAGGTAGCGCTTGGTTTGCCGCCTGGCTAGGGTTGCCATCTCTAAAATTTGGCAACCAGGATAAGACGCGTGAAAACCCCAGATTTTGGAGAGCCCAGAACCCGGACATGTCAACAGGTTTTATGAAACTCGAATTTGAATTGATTCGAGTTTTAATTTTCGTTTCGAGTCCCATCACTAATGCAGTGCCAGTGTAGGTTCGTGGGTTGTCCACACCGCGGCGCGCGAACTGAGAAATGGAACCCTGCCCGGACGCCCCCCGGACGCCCTCTAAACTAGGACAAATCCGGGGAAACCCGGACGGATAGCAACCTTACGCCTGGCTCTGCCATCATCTTATCTAAATACAAGTATGTCGCCATAACATCAGTGTTTGTAGCGTTATTGTGTTTCGGCAGCTAGATATAAGATATCCAGCTCCTCCGTAATTGATGATGACTCCGGATGAAGTACGCTTCCACATTCCAGGTGAATGAAGACCAAATGCTTACTTGTCATCATCATTATAAAAAACTTTCATAAAAGGCTTACATTACATTTTGCCTGAAATGAATGATGAAGAATGAAGAATGTTGAACTTTGATTTCTAGTTTTGTTTGGTAAGTGTTTAGTTCCGCTACAAGTCATTCATCATTTGTATAAGTTCACCTAATTTTTGTTCAAAAAATGAAATCATTAAAGCTACTACCTGTTTAAGAGGGTGCCGCGCGGAATTTCGAAAAACGTGTTTTTAAGTCACTGGTGCTAGGCGCTGAATAGGTCATATACATTTAAAGGACTAGTGTAGGTTAGCTTGATCCTTTCACAAGGCCATGGTTGTCTTGGAATTTGAAACAAATACCCAGAAATTGCATAAACAATACGTAAAAATAATGATATATAAAACTTATTTCTTCAGAAACTTTGTAAATATAGCACAAATGAAACAATGATCCGACAAAATGTTTGTATTGATATTCCGCAGGCCACTGTTGTCTTATTTTTCAATAAAAAAATATGAATGAATATGACAATATTAAGACCTTTATTATTTTTTACCCAAACGCCTATGATTTTACGAAAGTAAACATTGCTCTAATTAAATCACCAGCCTACTCTGTACAGATATTAGTGTGCGTGCGTATTCTTGTCGTGCGCCGTTGTCACACCACTGCCACGCGCCGCTCGCTCGCTATCATAAAGAAACTTGAAACTCGCAGTTTTGCGTCCGCGCTGCACCCCCTTAAGTGACCTGCGTCTACGCACCTGAGTTTGTCTACGTACAACACGGCTACCCAAACGTTTTAGTAATGCGAAAAATAAAAATATACATACATGATGTTGATGTACGTATTGACATCATTTTATTGTTTTTAACGTACTATGAGATATGTGTTTATATATGATATTCATCATAATTGAATGCATCTTCATACTCAAGTTTGGAGATCAGCACATACAACTTCTTGCGATCCCATGTTCCATATTTTAACTGACGATATGTGATATATTATTTGATACTGAAATATTATTATTTTTTAAAATTTTGGTACTAGTAATTGACCTGGGTTTTAAGTTAATAAATTTTCGTAAAGGAGATAATACATTTTAAGATGAGTAGGTACATCAGAGTTACTGAATACAAAGTCAAAAAACAGACAAGACATGTGTTTAGTTTTTTTTTTTCATTTATTTACCAATGCAAATTACCAACACATGCAAATAAAAGTACAAATTAGAAAAGCACTTCGAAACCAATATGAGGTTTGTAGTGAGTGCTTTCAATTAAATTAAAGCTTACGTCGATACAATTAAATTAGGAATTATCAAATTAAAGAAATAACAGATTATAACATTAGCATTCTATATAACACGAGATTATGGATTCTTATAGTTTAGGAAGTGAGTGAGTTTCACTTTAATATTTTTTATTCTAATATTATTGTAAGAACGTTTCTTTGTAAGGAATTTACTTATGGATCACTACTTTTCCTAAAAAGACCAAATAAATTAATTTAAAGTAATGAATAATGTGCTTAACAGGGTATATGCACATACAAATTTATATAATATCTACAACTAAAACATAGAGAAAGACAAAACAAACAACGGAAATTTCTGATTCCTACAATACAACTTCATCTGAAATGAGAAAATAAAATAAATAAAATAGTTGTATACGAAAGAGTTCATAATATCTTCGAGCCGCCAGTAAAGTTTGAGAAACGCTGCTAAATACCAGCTGTTGACCTGGTAGGCTATTCTTGACGCAAACTCAATCTCAATACAATTCCAATGCGATTAATATCTATCGATATTTGGATAAGTTTCGCAATTTCGGAACGCCCCATCTCAATAATAATTTGTTCACTCAATTTCCACGTAATTTAATTCCAATGTGGCGCTATTATCGCCTTTAAGAGTGCCATTTGAATTTTTTAGATTTGGGATTGGAATTGTATTGAGATTGAGTTTGCGTCAAGAGTAGCCTACCTGAGGCGGCTGTGGCTAGATTACCTATTCGTCACAGTTTTATTTTTCTTGGTATCGCACTAGGCAGTAGAAGTTCGGTCTGCGATCGCAAAACCGATCATATATATATATATAAGTAAATAATAATAATAATAAAGTAAGGTCGGACTGCTGCTGTGGTATTTTTTTGTCTATTTTGACAGATAAAAAGTATTCGATTCACACCCGAGCTTACTAAGGCTAGAAAATAAAATATTATCTTTTAACTTTTTTTTTAGTGTAAAGTTTATATTTTACTTACAATATAAAAACAATAATTACTTAAACATAACATAACTAACTACATTAAAGCGAAAAAAAAAGATAACTTAACTAAAGACAAAATAAAACCTATAAATAAAAAATGTCCTCCAGCTGTGGGCTCATGGGAACGGTCCCAAGAATGCTGGCAACATTACCTCTTTGGATTGCCAAGCTAATACGTTGGCAGAGGTAGCTGCCAGCCTTCTTGTCACCGGAGGCCCCAACACGGCGAGCACTCAACTCTTTAACAAGCTGCTTGGCCTCCGGCCCCCATGGACCCAATGTCTCCACCGCAAACGGAACAAATAACTAACTATATAAAGCAGTGTAAATGCAAAATTCAAAATAATAAAAAAAATGTTTCTTTTTGTTTTTTTTTTATTTTATTTTTTTTTTTATTTTTATTTTTTTTAAATATATTTTAAGGAATTATGTCTTTATCGATGGTTAAATACTTGCAAAAGTGTTCTTTCGACTGTGAGAGTAGTAACCGCAGTGGCGTAATACCGCTCTGGCTTGCAGCGTAAATCACAAACTACTAGAAAAATTCAACGAGTCTTCTGGGGCATCGGTAGTTCAGCGGTCAGAGCATTGGACCTGACTTCCTGAGGCTGGTTGACATTTTCTAGTAAAATATTACCTTTTAGACAAAAAGTATGTCAAGTACTATCTTGTATGCACCAGCCTTACTGTTGTAACGGTCCCAAGCAATGATCCAGACGGCCATAGGTGGTCCCGTCACATACGACCTCAAACGTCATTAATAATGATACGTCAGTGATATCATCATTACGATATTGTCTTTTGTTTGTCTCATTAAGGAACATCATTATAATATAGGTACTTACTTCTTAATTATTGAACCCGAATAACTTGACCTGATGCAATAATCATACACTGGGCCCGCGTGGTGGTTTAGACCCGTGTTTCCTGTGATGTGGTGTGATCCATAGGGAAGGCTCGTGCCCCAGCAGTGGAGATATAAATTGAAAAGCAGATATTGGGTAGGATCGTTTGTTTGAATAGGTATGTCAAATATTATACCTATTTATCTTTTATCTATATCTATACAGGTACTTATAATGACTTGTCGTGACTGATTCATCATCGCCGAGCCGAAACCGCTGAAGCAAATAAGATAAAATTTGCCCTGTAGGTTAATTGAGTGACGTGACCAGCCACTAAGAAAAGATTTTACGGAAATCATCCCTTAAGGGGGTCAAATAGGGGGTGAAAGTTTGTATGAAAGTCCGTCAGTTTTGAAGTAAAAAACATGAAAATAGGTATTTGGCTTTTTGAAAAGAAATTAGGAATGACGTGTCTCAGGACATTTGTTTATTTTCTTTTAAATGCGTAAAAAATGTTTTTTTTTTGGGGAAATCGTTATTTTTAAAGTAAGATCTATAAAATTAATTATTTTAATCACTAATTAGAATTTTCAATAAAAATAAATAATGACGTGTTTTAGAATTTTTCGAAAATCATTCCCTAGAGAGGTGTAATAGGGGCTTCCCGCACTCGACTTTAAAGTTTATACTGACATCCCCCACCAACTGTTAGGTTATAAAGCTAGGTGTCAGACGTCCATGCGCAAGCACAAGGGACCATCTGTGTCAGGTCATAACGCCAGATCAGGACGCGCCGAAGCTCATTCTTCATCCGGTACTTTTAAGACTAGTGAGGTGTATGTAATAGGGGAGGAAAGTTTGTACGGAAAACTGTCATTTTTAAAGAACTATTCCACGTGAGCAAAGCCACGAGCAATAGCTAGTTTATTATAACAACGTAATTGGTTTAACTAAATATTGTACCAGTTAACACAATTAGTTTATAGTGCTTATTTAGCTTGTGTTGTAATAGAATTAGCAGAGATGATTGAAAATTACTGAAAGATTATTTGGAAATTTTTGAACCAAAACAGTTAAAGTTATTTTACAAAGTTAAAGTTTTACAAAAAAAAAGTAGAATTAAAGTAAACAAGTAGTCAAATAGCAACTCACATCCTAGTGATGATGCAATTCTATCTTTTTACATCATCGAAAATTTAAAATGGCTCGGCGGGCGTTCCGGTACACGCAACACATTTACGAGTCACTCATTATCAGATGTTAAGTCCGCAGATCGCGTATCGGCATAAGCGAAAATCATTTCATGCCCAATCCACACGTCATGCCACAAGAAAAAGTACTTTCCTAATCTGAATCCTATTGTCTTTTGTGTACAAAAACTAATGACAGAACATTGGGTTATCGTACGGTGATAGGCGGAGCGGGCGAGCGAGCGTTGTAGGCATGTAGCCAATGACATAATTTTACAATCAGGGTCAATCAAAAGCGCATCGCTTCACCCGGAATCCTCAACTAATGTGGCGGTATAACTTTTTCAACTATCATTCTATTAACATTAGAATAACACAACAAAATTAATTAACGCAAATTTTGTTGCGAACAAATTACAAAAACACAAATGTTGAAAAAATTTCCACGAGCAGGATTTGAACCTGCACCCTTCTGACATACCGGGTCAGGTGCTCTTCCAATTGAGCTATCGTGTAGGTATGTTACCCCACTCATACGAATATGAGCGTATTTTTGCGCTTCTCGCTGAAGATATAAAGATCCCTGCAGTAACTGCATCGATTATTAAAGTAATAAAATACTTAATAATACACACAACACAAAGTATAGAATTTATTTTGTTACAATCACTCTTATTATTGTGCATGTCTTAATTTATTATACAAAATCAATAATGTCAATACCCCTTTTGATAATTATCATGATATATACAAATATCAACATTTTTCCAATATTTTTGACACTTGCCGAGTTTCTTGCCGGTTCTTATCAGTACAAGATCTCCCGCCTAGAGTAGACTTACGAACCGATGGCATATTGACATTCACAAGAGCTACTTGTAGCCTAAACTGAATAAATGATTTTGAATTTTAAATTTTTGAATTTTGAGTGCCATCTTCATACTGAAGTTTGGAAATCAGTATACAAAATTATCATGATAATTGTCTGATGATTAGCGAATGATTATCAAGCTGTTATCTTGATAATTTTGAACCCTGACAGTACCCAATGACAGTCCTTTGTAACTAATTTATACCAGCGTCAATGTCACACAATTTTTATTTTACGCATTTGCATTGCATTAAATCTCCTCTCCTCCTCAGCCTAAAGAGAGCTTAACGAGCCCGCTCCGCTTCTTGCTCCGCTTATGAACATGGCATAAGGCTGGCTGAGCACACGCCGCCGCCGCCACCACCGCCCCGCCCAAACTGGATGTGAGAGGAACAATGTCAGATTGGCGCGGTGCGAGTGCGAGCGGGAAGCTTTCGCCGGTGTACATCTATAATTAACAGATAATGTGTCGCGAACACACCATCCATGTAGACTTCTTATTATTTTTTACGCATAGTATAACTCAAATATATCCATTTAAAATTACAGGTAATATTAACTTTTTATTATAGTCTGAAATCGATGACGCAGTGGCTAGTACATTGGAGGTTTTGATCTTGCAAGTTCGCAAATGGAAGCAACAAAAGTCATCATGTTGGGTTATAATATTATGACCCGATCCCCGCCTAGTCTAAGTCCTAAGTCTAGCAGTGGAACGTGCTTATAAACGTATCTACTATTAAATGTTCAGTAAATAAGTAATACCTAGTCTTTTCGTTAATAAAAAACGAAAGATTACACACACTTTTTTTAAATAAAGCTTTTAAAATATTTATCTGTGAACCACGCGTTGTCTGTACTCTCCCCATCTTTTTCATGTCTCGAGGCTTACGTCTGCGCACCCACTCCATGTGATAGCCTCGAGCGACGCGCCGCTCGCTCACGTGGCCGAGCGCGGGAATCTTACTAATTCAAACTGCGAACGAACTAATTTAAAATTCGAAAAGTGAATTTAAAATTCGAATAGTGAATTTAGTGCGTGTTTATTTTTTTTTTTCTTTTTAATGAACGTCGTCGTGTGGTGTGTGTGATGGTGTTGAAACTATTTAAATGTTGCATTCGAAAGAAACAAAAACTCTAATTTAATGTTTAAAAACTAAAACATTTATGTAGTTAAAAACTTTTTTAAACATATTTAATATTGTGGTGTGAAGACGACTATAAGAAAAAGTTTGTGTTTGAAAAAAGATAAAGATATTGTTCGGTAACGACCGACCGCCTTGGTACAATAACATCCTGCCAAAGATAATCACATATTGGACGTGTACATCGGTTTCCTATACCATCAATAACGGGGCAAGTAAACAATAACATTATTTGCTGTCAGAGCGAGATAGAACTATACGCCAGAGCGTGACAGACGGCAAATCATCGATCTAAAGAAAATAGAATTCTCATACGAAATATAATGGCGGTACAATAATCGTGTAAAAGTTCACGATAGTTGCCCAACGCTACGGTAACAATACATGAGGGCCAGCATAATTTGAGCTTGTACAAATCGATTTTTTGATAGTGTACGATACAAAATACGAAGGTCTCACAAAACTAGCCAGTTATAGCGGTCATCATTCGATAGATAATCATCTACCGATGATTTACGCCGTGTTAAACCGACAATGGTCTCAGATAACCTCTCGTCCACAATGTGACCAATTAGGTTCCTTATAGAACTTTCGCTATGACCAAGATGAACGGAATCAACCTGCCGGATATGATCGAGCCGCGAAGCATTGCCGTCGAAGACATTTTCAATGAGAACTTCGAGAAAAGAAAGAAGACGCTTCTCGAAGAGTTCGCTTCGAATAAGAAAACAAATGAAGAATTCACCAACAACAACACTATTGGAGCAATTGACAAAAGCGAGAATTTAAAAAGAACATCGCTTAGGAACGATGAAGGTCCGTACGTAACGGCAGAACTGAATATTGACTTAGAGAAAGATTCAAATAAAACAATAAGACTTGAACTACGGCATCTCAATGATGACGAAATTATACCGGAATACGAAAATGAGGCTAGTGAATCCAATTCTGTTGGAGGTAATGGAGACATAGGAGATTATAATTTGAAAAACGGAGTTGATGTAGCAATGGGGGGTGATGAGAAAACCGGAAAGGACGTGGCCAGCCAAAATGGCGACTACGTCAACGGAAATGACAACCAGGAAGATGAAGTAAGTTTCTTAATTTATAATAGTTAACTGGTGGTCGCCCAGTGGTTTTATTTTATTAAGGCTGCATGGATTGTAATCCTGAGCAATGAAAAATTTAAAAAGATAGAATGTGAGTTTGGATTGGCATTGACAGATTTCAGCCGCATCACTTACATTTTTGAAATTTTTGAAAAGAGTATATATGCGTGTGTGTCGAGTACATATGCGTGTGTGTCAAGTACATATGCGTGTGTGTCAAATACATGGTAGTGTGTGTAATGTTTGTTTTATTGATTTAATGTATTTTTTATGTATTTTTTTTTAAATATTAACATTTTGCAATCCTTTTCTATATAAACTATAAGTGTGCGAAATTTCATACTCCTCCGTCCGCACAATTTTCGTAAAAAGGGGTACAAAGTTTTTCTTCACGTATTAATATATTAATGTATAGATATAATAAAAAGAAAGATATTTCAGAGGTAAAGATGCGTCGAAATGCAAGCTAATTGTTGGGAAACAAAGTAAAAGACATGTTGTATGTAAGCAAAGGTCAAAAGGTGCGGGTATAAATCCCGCTCGAGGCATTTTTTCCACACTTCTTTATCTAAGTATATAATACTATCAATAAAGAAGTAAAGTTTGTGACTCTGTTTGTTTGAGTAAGGTAACCTCTGGACCAGTAGGTCCAATTCCAAAAACTCTTTCACTTATAGAATGCTTGCGGGTAACATAGGCTATTTTTTATTTGATAATATGAAATAAAAAGTTTATTTTTCAACTTTCGAATCCACGCGAGCAAAGACTACTTCAGTAAAGTACTAGTAATTATATAATTTACACGTTACACCTTTCATAAAGAGCTATATGTTAGTTATAAAAATTTAAAAAAAAAAGTTATATACTGCTATGTACACACGCCCGCACATCGACCTACAGTTTTAACTGTATGCCTAAACAATTTGGTTGAAAATGTATGTTTCTGTTTCTGTTGTTTCTGTATTGAAGAGATTTTACAGTTTTGGATAGGTTGATGTTGCAGGGCGTCTGTACATTAAATATTGCAAAATGCTTGAAAGTACGACAACAATGTGAGGTTATAATGATTATCTTTATACGATTCCGACAACGCATCGGTGGCCATCGACAAAGATTCCTTCCACTAGAGATGCGAAAGTTGATAGCTATCACAAAATATTTTACTAGCGAACGGGACTCTTTGCTTTTATTAAACCTTCGCTATACTTACATAATACCGTGTAATAGGCTAAAATGTTAAAAAATGTTACATCGAAATACAATTTTTATATATGTACATATATAACATATTTTATGCTTTCTGCCCAAAATAAAGAAGAATAAACATTGACACTTTATTGTAATCTACGACTAAAATTATACCATGTTACCGATATCTGAAAATGGCAATATTTTATCGTTTTCCTTTTTAAAGAATACCATATTTTTGCGCACCTGCGCATGATTGCACTTTCCGTTACGATTTCGACATGGCCCGCGCTTTGCGTAAAAGAAAAAAAACCGTTTCTTGGTGACCCGTCGCCGATATTGTTTCGGTAATTCAAGTATAATCATCGTTAAGGAATTTTGCGCTACATCATGCTGACAATGTGTATAACTAAATTCTTAACTTATTTTCTACTAGTGTTGATCACCAATTTTCTTCCCCAATACATAATATAGAGTTTCGTTTAGTGGATTACTGCTAGGAAGCAGGTAGTTTGTATTCAATTGTTGCATAAGACTAAAAGCAATGACTGACCTTCGGCTGACCCCTATTATTTATGATTACAAGTGAAAAAAATCGATCACCGGTTTTTTACCATTGAAAATGGTTATCAGATGCAAATCGGCTGAGACGTATTTTTGGCCATAACTCCGAGGATTTTGAGAGAATCGAGATGGAAATAGGACCAAGAGTTGAGGAATTTATCGAGACAAATCGGCTGGAAACTTTATTTGGAATTTTGAAATATTAAAAAAAAACGGGTTTTTGGGGGGTGTTTGTATACTAAATTGTAAATATTTCAACCAACTTAAGATTAGCTACAAAATGGCGAAAAATGTTTGAAAATCGGTTAATAATTATGACCTGTATGTAGGTGGTCCCTTTAGATTTGGTATTGTAGAAAAACGCGTATTTCCGTATATAGCGGATGCAGGTGAGAAGTGCATTCAAGTTGGAATTTTGAAAATCGGTTAATAATTTTAAAACAAAAAATATTAATTATAATAGGTAATTAACTTGTAATGTGTTATTTAAAATATAAAAAAAAAAATTTTTTCTTAAATTGTTGTATTCATTTTCAGTCCTCCGATTCTTGCGGGGACTGTGAAATCTGTAAATTTTTTGAACACCTGTGCCACAGGAGACCTAGGGAGTACCTAGGGAGATATGCTTACAAAAAAACTAAAACTATTCGCACTGTCATGCTCGTTTTTACGGACTCTTGTGACTTACAAAAAAACAAAGAATAAGCTCCGAATAGTTATTTCGTGTTTTGTTCCTGTCGTGTAAACGTCATTTCAAATTTGAGTAAAAGAGACAAAACACGGAATAACTATTCGGAGCGTTTTCTTTGTTTATTTGTAAGGCACTTCAAGTTTTATGTGACCCTCCAACTATGTTAGGTGACAGTTGACTAAGTAAAGCCGTCACCTTATACGGCTTACGGGTCACCTAAAACCTCCCCCCGCCCGATCCTCTAAATGTCACTACACATTTACAGAATACACTAAACATGCACACTAGCTTAGGTCCAAGACACCGTACTCGTAGAACAAAGGTACGAAGAACCGGTTCACACGCGCTCTATACCAGGTACAGACATGTACCTGGGCGCTTCTCTCCTCCTCCACGACCCGGTCTACCCGAGCCGAGGTCCGAGCCTTTAGAGGCGCCCTCGGGTGGTTCCACCCCCCGATCCGATCCGAACCCTTCGGAGAATCTAGTACGGCACGGGAACGCGCACTAGTGCGCGATGCCGTTCCCTCTAGAAAAAAGGTGATTCATTTCACACGGCTTGAGGGACCCTTTACGTTCCTCGCCGCCCCCAAAAAAGCCCGGTGAAGCTGAAAATGCCGTCTGAGGCAATCAGCAAACTCTCTCAAAAAAAAACCTAAAACCTTAACTGCTTCATCACAAAACGATGGCTAAAGATAGAATATGCTTAAAACAGATGCTTTCACTTTTTAGTAGTAATAAAAGTAATATTGTTAGACAGAGACACAACATTTTAAACACGTATATAGCCATTGTTTAACATTAAACACTGTTTTGTAGTACAAAGGTTATAAGGGTCATAAGTAAATATATTAGAATTAATGATTTATAATTAACTCGTGTTTTTACAACACCCCTACCACGAGACCATTTTGCAACTCTGTCTACACACCACATCGTTGTTTTAGTTGCACTCAAAGTGGCCATCGTTACTGTCATACGGTGATAACGATAAAAAACAATATTACTTGTTTGCGAAGCAGCGGCCATTGAAGTTTATAACGTAGACCCTGAAGTAATGGATTCGTTACCATTCGCATGTGTTGCAATATGCGTAAACTTTTATATCAATCTGTTGTTGCATTTTTATAAATTGCTTTGAATTATTTTTAAAACTCTGTGCCGATTTCGTAGAATTAATGTTATACAGATGATATGTTATCATTTTTATAATAGTAATAATTATTATTTATTTCAGATTGAAATCCATTTGAAAATTTAGTTAAAATTAAAATACAAAAACATAAATAAGTAATTTAAATTACAATAAAATTAATCTAATACTTAAATAATATAAAACACAGTCTAATTATAAATAAAAACAAGAATAATAATGTATAACATAAAACAATGAAATAAAATAAACATAACTATGTAAGCGCGAGGCTCCAAGAGCGGAGAGCCCCAGTTTAGTTATGCTCTCACGTCTTTTTCACAGAAAGGGGTAGACAGGGTGCCAAGTGCGAGTTTCATGGCAAAATGTTAACTCTTCTCGCATGTCGCCAGGAGGCGCTGCTTCAATGCCATACTAATTTTCGCTTTCGCAAACATAATCAAGGACTTCTTGGTGGGAAAGTGAGGACTTCTTGGCGAGAAAGTGAAGAGTCATATCTGCGGTTTTATCTTATTTTCTAAAATTTGTGTTATGTCGAATAATTATGTGAAATAATGGTGGATTATTTATTAACCGTTAAATGTTCGTGAGTGTGCATGAGTGTTGGCAAATGAAACAAAACAGTGCAACGTCACTATTCAAATTCTCTCAAGAAGTCCGCCCGAGGATTTAGTAAAGCCCCCACATCTTTACTGAGATACTCGAGGGGTTGGTTGATATATCATTCCTCACTTCTCATTTCTATTATCATTCATCATCATCATACAGAAAAGAAATATTGTTTATTTACGTATTACTTGTTAGAAATATTACTTTGACACTGGCTAAATGTGCTAATCGCACGAAGCCATCAGCAAAATGGAAAACGTAATCAAATGAATACGGATAGTAAACAAAACTCACACTGGCACCCTGAGCATCAAAGACCAATTTTGAGTAATCTTGCCATTGCGAAAACAAGTCGATGCCACATTATAACAATCAAAGTAGGTTACATCAGTGATCGGTTGCTAGCCGATCGTCTTATGTGCGAGCATATTGGAATCCTTGTACCTCAGTCGGCTCTTACGACATGCACCGGGCAGTTCAGCAGCTGATACATTATTTTCACGTCCCAGACATCATCATCATCATCACCAGCTCATTTTATATCCCCACTGCTGGGGCACGAGCCTTCCCTATGGATGGAAAGGGAGATGGGCTATAAACAACCACGCGGGCCCTGTGCGGATTGGTGGTTGTTAACGACTGCTAATGCAGCCGGGACCAACGGCTTTACGATGCCTTCCGAAGCACGGAGGAGCTCGAGATGATACATTTTTGGTCACTCATCCGATCGCCCTTGCGAAAGTTGCTTAGTCCAGCACTCGCAGATCGGGCGCGTTAACCACTGCGCCATCGAGCTCCCCAGACAAGCATGTGTTAAAAGATGGTGTTTAAAAGGAGGAAGGCCAAAGTGGGACTTTTTGGTAGGCATTTTGTGATGATGCCATAGCGGAACCATACCATAGCGGAACTAACCGCAGCAGACAATGTAATTTTAAATTATTTTTTTGACGATGAAGCTGGTGTTTTATACTGCGCGGCCCTAAACTCAACATAAGAGACGTTTATAGGCTTCTAGATAGTTTTTACGAAAAATCTATAAAGTTGTAAAATAAACACACATCATATTCCATAGACAGACACATTGACGATGCTATTTATTGCTATCTATGCCGTTTGACCCGTCATCAACTGTACACAAAAATACATTTCGTGATCTTACTACCAGTAGCGATTCCCCAAAATCAATAAATAACCTTTCTAACTCTACTTCGCTTTCCATTGATCCGAATATTGCGTTAAGATTTTCTTTCTTCAATACTAAAGACGCAATGTATGCCAACTATGACGCGACTATCGTTACAGTATGTACAAATAAATCGTGTTCAGTGTATCGCAATCTGTCATGGCGTATAAAAAACACAATGGTAAGATGTTGAGTCAACTGGTCATATATTATTGTTATTCGAGCGATGGCCCATTTGCGTGGAGTGTTACTATTGGTTCGCGATAAGTTTTAAAACGAACCTAGTGCGGCGACTTATCGACGAACACCAAAAATACAACACTAATTAAGTCATTGAACACTGCTAAAGTCAAAAATACTAAAATATACTAATACTACCTCCATCTTATCTAAATATGTTGCCATAACATCAATGTTTGCAGCATTGTTGTGTTCCGGCAGCTAGAGATAAGATAGCCAGTGCCTCAGTAGTTGAGGATTGTGTGAAATGCGCTTCCAGCTTCGGCCTTATCATCAGTTATCACTTAACATCAGGTGAGATGTTACCCCAAGGCAAATGCGTCCCCTAAATATAATTATTCTCAAATCAATTTAAACGGAGATTAACCCAAACTAATTAGTAAAAGGTATCATACCTTCTTTATATCCGACGACGTTTCGACCGATTGAACGGGCTGACTGCTGTCGCGATGTTGCGCCTCCGTTCGCGCGGCAGTCTTCATCCACCGACACATTATTTTACTAATTATCGCCACACACAACACTAACAGTGTCCCTATTACGCATACAAGCCTTATTCCAGTTGTTTAGATAGATAGATAATACTTTTATTGCAACATTATGAAACACAAACATGAACACAAATAAAAATAACTTACAAAGTTACAATTTGGCGGTCTTATCGCTATGAAGCGATTTCTCCTAAACAACCAGTCGTATGGAGAGAGTTAATAAACTGTAGGATCAGAGGTGAAACTATTAAAACATACTAGAATAGTGTGTATTTTATAAATTAAGCAAAAATTATAATAACGATAAATTTACTATAATAATATAAATAAATAAACCTACGTAAACGTAATAATGGTCTCAGGTAGGAAATAAGCGGATATGGTAGCTTTATAGAAGGGCAGGGTTAAATGGAAAGCTAGAAGTTTTTCACGAGCTGCTTAAGGGGGTGCAGCGCGGACGCAAAACTGCGAGTTTCAAGTTTCTTTATGATAGCGAGCGAGCGGCGCGTGGCAGTGGTGGTGTGACAACGGCACAAGACTACGAATACGCACGCACACTAATATCTGTACAGAGTAGGCTGGTGATTTAATTAGAGCAATGTTTACTTTCGTAAAATCATAGGCGTTGGGGTAAAAAATAATAAAAGTCTCAATATTTTCATAATCATGTTTTTTAATTGAAAAATAAGACAACAGTGACCTGCGGAATATCAATACTAACATTTTGATGTCGGATCATTGTTTCATTTGTGCTATATACAAAGTTTCGGAAGAAATAACTTTTTAGATATCATTATTTTACGTATTGTTTATGCAGTTTCTGGGTATTTGTTTCAAATTCCAAGACAACCATGACCTTGTGAAAGGATCAAGCTAACCTACATTAGTCCTTTTAATGTATAACACCTATTCAGCGCCTGGCACCAGTGACTTAAAAACACGTAAATTTTCAAATTCCGCGCTGCACCCCCTTAAATGTGTGAATAGATTTCGCACGCCTGATCACAAGTAAGTGAATTCCCGAGACAAACAGCTTGAACGGTAAAAAAATAAACATAAAAAGTGGTGCTGTGGGGGGGTATTAAGGCTTAAGTTTTCTGATGACCGTAATGAGCGCGAACCTGAACAAATAAGAAAACTAAAACGTTCCTTAAGATAAGAAGGATGGGTGGGATCAAACAGTATGTTATAAAGAAGGGAAAGTATATGAGTATTCCGGCAATGACGAATAGGAAGCCACCTGAGTTTTAAGTACTCACTACTACTACTTACGGTACTCAGAAACATGGTCATATTTGCCTAAGTCAAGTATGAACCGAACACAAACATTTTGAAGACGCTCAAGTTTATTTAGCTGGTCCTCTGTGAGATCAAGATAGCAGGCGTCAGCATAATCTAGAACTGGAAGCAGCAGAGATTACCGACTGCGAAGAAAAACGAGGTTGTCTTTTTACTGAAATACTGGATTCCACGCAGAAGATAGTTTGTGGCCGTCTTCCCAATTGAAATTATTAGGGTGCTTCTTTATTTCAATCTCGCACTATTTTTGAATATAAGTAGCGATCTGTGGAGAGGACTTGCGTACAGTAAAATTTAATCTACATTGATTTGTGAATTTTACCGTACGCAATTCCTTTACACAGATCACCACTTTTATTTAAGAGCATATAAGTTTAGTATCGATATTCGATAGTAACGCTTCAGTAAAATGACTAGTTAGAGGCGTGCAAGCGTGGGCGCAGACTAGTGGTCACCGACCAAACGACACTGCGAGTTGACTAAAAAACTTAGCGAAGAACAATAATAACAGATTTCAGTTGATGGATTGTTTTTTATTAATCTTCACAAACTATATTTTTATGTAGTGAGGTATTGATCGCTAGGCTAGAACCTCCATCTTTTATTGATTCTACAAAACACACATTACTTTACTTTCAAATGAGCTTCCAAAATGAGTTTCCCAAATGAACCAAAACTTTAATATCGTCATCCTATAGAAACTCTTTTGTTTTCCACGTTAAAAAGCTTGCCTAACGTTGCTCCGAAATTTTGCCAACGCAGCCAATGACAAGAATATCTAGCAGTTCCTGGCTTGATGCTTAAATTGGTGGATACACAATTACCTACACCCGTCCTCATTTCACTAGATTTTGACGTGCCTGTGAAGGCTTAAATATTAAATAAACGATTTGACTTTGTCTACTTTTGTCTAGATAATTTTGGATACCTTTGTGGCAATAAAATAATTATTTATATTATTTTTAATTGTGCATTTACAATTTCAAAATTTTACTAGAAAAAATAATAAGTTTGTTTTTTATTTTTTTAAAAAGGTAGAAAAATCTCAATCCTACCAAAGAATATCGTCTCGCACGTAACTCTATGGTAAACCTTCATGAATACAAACACGGTAACGTCATAATCTGTGGAAGATAAACAAACAACGCGATGAATTGGTCTTAATTGGCGAATAGCTTAAATAAATAAACGTCATATAATTATTAAAAACGAAATGTCCTAACTGATATTATAAATGCGAAAGTTTTTGTTAGTTTTTTGTCCTTCCTTCAAGTATTAAAAATCATCATCATCATCAATAATCATCAATATATAAGCGTCCCATGGCTGGGGTTAAGCTTTTCCATATCAACAATAGCATAAACGAAATTGGGCCCACCCTGGCCCATCGCGGGTTTGGCGGGTTTTAGCGACTGCCATCTTACGAACCGGGAACCATTTTTAACCGCCTTTGTGGTCTAATGGTTAAGACCACCGGTGCCGGACCCAGGGGTCCCGGCTTCGATTCCTAGCGGAATGTACACGTTTGTGTACTCGGTTTGTTTAATGTTAGGGTTTGTTTGTCCGCTTGTCTAGCTACCACCATCTTATATAAATATGTCTCCATAATTATATTTAAGGTAGTATTTTTGTGATCCGGCAGCTAGAGATAAGATAGCCAGTGCCTCACTAGTTGAGGGTTCCGGGTGAAGTGTGCTTCGATCTTCGGCATTATCGTCACTTAACATCAGGCGAGATGAAAGTCTACCTGTAAGCTTACCCGTTAGAAATAAGATAAGATATTTACGATTCGACTTTTGTGATGAACGCCTTGGCATATGGACTTCGAAGACGCTTGTAGTGCGGGATTGTGCTTCATCTCAGCCAACAGACGTCCACTGCTGAACGAAGGCCTCCTTCAAGGATCTCCACAACGACCGGTTTCTAGCTGCTGGTATCCAGCGGCTTCCCGCGACCTTTACCACATCCTCGGTCCACCTTGTTGGAGGCCTGCCCACACTGCGCTTTCGGGATTGTGCTCACGATATAAATAACGCTACGCTGTTTGTAACGCCCAAAAATATATTTAAAAATAAAAAGTTCTAGTTTATCAAACCTTTAAAAGCCAATGACGAAAAGGTCTGGTTTTCTTGGCACGTGATAACTTTCACCACATTTTCGACCACTAGGCCCACAAATCATGATAGTGTGCATTAATTCATCTATTGTACGGGTGCGTTGTCACAAAATTTTTATCTTTTAATTGGCGGACCAGTATCTGTGGCGCAATTATAGAGTGAGGCGGCCGCGGACGCTGCGGACTTGAGATGAGTTTGAAGAAAAATATTAGTTGTTTTTTTTTACTGATGATTATTTTTTGGTGCGCCTTTCACACATCTTATTTTATTTTTTTATTTTATTTAATAGGACAACCAACAATATTAACACACATACAAGCAAAATTGTTTTACAACCAGAGCCCTTTCATTCTGATTAATAACACATGATATAGATTTATTTATTTATTCTAAAAAGTCTTGCAAGCTTACAGAGTCGTGTAGGCAACTATTTTTTTTATATATTTACGGGTAAGCACAGTGTCTTGATCTCACCTGATGTTAAGTGATGATAAGGCCAATGATGGAAGCGCACTTCACCCGGGATCCTCAACTAGTGAGACACTGGCTATCTTATCTCTAGCTGCCGGAACACAACAATGCTACAAACATTGATGTTATGGCGACATATTTAGATAAGATGGTGGTAGCTAGCCAGGCGGACAAACAAGCCCTATCACCGACCAAACCGAGTACACAAACATGTACCCCCCGCTGGAAATCGAACAGAGGTCCCGACCTCTGGGTCTAAACCGGTGGCCTAACCCACTAGACCACAGAGGCAGCTATTTAGCTAAATAAGATTAATAATTGCATATACAAAAAAGTTACTTAACCTTACTAAATACATTATTAGATAATATAAAATTTTATTATGTCAAGATAGATGATGGATGATAGATAGATGATGGTAGGAGATACGTACAATATTTCAGCAAGTCCTAAGTCGCGGTGGCCGCACTCCATACAAATTTCGACAGCCGTTACGTATCCCATACACACGGCGCACATACAACACATACTTGTTTATACTTATAGAAAGTTGCTCCCAAATCAGTTGACTTGTCAACATTACCCAATGCGTACTGCGTACCACATTCGCATCATGTAACGGCACTTGTTATTCAATAATCAATTTTAATTGTTTATAGATAGAGTTCTTTTGTGTGTATATGCATTTTGACGCATACAGAATTACTGGTACGTTTGTTGTTGTCGCTGTTATAAAAAAAAAAATTGTTATTGTTATAAAAAAAATGAATATTCTCAATCTTTTAGGGGTTTTTAGGGATTACTTGACAGTTTTCACCTACATACTTATAATAATCATTGTCTTGTTTTTTAGTTATTTTATGAAATTTTTGTAAGTGGTTGCAAAATAACACGAATTCTTTTTTTTACATTTTTTTATCTATTATTTTGTTTTCAAAATAGATTATTATTTAGTTACAAGAAAATTAAAAGTGTTAGCTTTTAATACGGTGTCGCTTAGCAAAACTATCATTAGAACCCCACGATCCCCAAAAACAAATTATTCAGTAGTTACATTATAAAGAATGCTATGCGTAACTCCCACGAGGCCGCATACCACAGACCCCGTATTGCAATCAGCTGAGCCCGCGCTGGCGTCGCGCGGAATCAATCAGCTTCCGAGAAGATAACGGCTCAACGGCCGCCGCTTTCCTTTGCCTTATGAACTCCGTAATTAACAACCTTTTTGCTTATGAACTCCTTTCTTGGTCGCCGCCATGACTATTTCCGATTCGCGTTTATGAAGCTGTTTCGCGTTTACACCCAAAAAGTTTTGATTTCGACCTCCTTTATGATTGCTTTAGATTTAAGAAATAATTACGTGCAAAGATCGAGGCTATGATTAGTCGAAAATTTATTTGTTTTTCTTGTACGAAATGGTCTTAACATATAAACAAGAGCCGTGTAAGGGCATAGCGCATAGTCGTATTTTACAAATATCCATAGTAAATTGTCAATCAATCAAGTTCTTCAGAAATTATTTTTTTTAAATAATATCTCTATTGTATTAGTGATTTGTCGTAAACTAACGGGTTTGAATTTATTCGAAAAAATTAAGAAATCGTTTTTAGATTTTCTGTAAGTTTATAAAAGATATTGTTTGCCTTTTAAGGTTCCGTAGTCATCAAGGAACCTTTATAGTTTCGCCATGTCTGTCGGTCTGTCCGTCCCCAGCCTAGCTCATAGACTCTTAGTACTAGAAAGCTGTAATTTGGCATGGATATACATATTAATCACGCAGACAAAGTGGTGAAGTAAAATTTTGAGAAATATTTTTTTTAAGTTACCTCCCCTACACGTGAAGTGTGGATGTAATTTTTTTTTCTTGTCTACCCTATAGCGTGGAGTGTTGTTGGACAGTAATTTCTAAAGTATGGCTGGTTTGTGGAAACAGTTTTTTGATTGAGGCATCCGTTTGTGAACTATTAAGCTTGAAAGTGCAAAATTTTGTTAGGGTCAAGTGTCCCTCCCCCCTGCCAGCCAAATGGTTGTTTTTGGATACGTGAAAAAATTCACGGTGTATATATGACGAAGTTAAAAGGAAAACTATCACAGCACAGCTAAGTAGGCTTTACAAGTTTACGAGTAACAATCGACCGACTTATAAAATGTACTTACCGCCGTACATATTCCTCATTGGGAACTACTTAAATAACGTTGGCAGGTGTGTGAAACCGGTAGTATCTACATTTAAGTATATGAGCCATTGTTATATAAATGTTCATAAAAGCCCTCTTCTCAGAGTCCGCAATATTGAGATGGGCTACGGACGGTTTTTTAAAGTTATATTTTAAAACATTATTAAATCGGGCCCGAGTTCGGGCGGGCCACGCAATCATGCTAGCCCAGTCCAAAAAAGAATACTGTTTAAATTATTTCCACAGGTAAAATAAAAATCATTACAAAATACTTTTTATAAAATTGACACGTTATCGTCATTAAAGTAACAAAACGAATGTTTCCGGGTGAAAGACTGGCAACATTCAGCACCCCGCCATCTTGCCTAAGGCTATACGGCCAATTCGAGCACGTTCTTTATTCAAAATCTGCTTTAGTCACAATGGTACTCCATTCTTTTTTTCCTATTTAGCTACTTTCATTGTATTCAATTCTAAATTTGACCAGCTTCGACGAGTTTTGAGTAGAATCGATTTATAATTGAATTGAAAGAATCAATTTTATTTAGTCATCCAACGCAAGGATGTCGACATAAACGTCATTAAAAAGAAACAGAAATACATTTTACATTAGTCGAAGACTTACATTATGGTATATTAAGTGTATAAAGTAGCTTAATTATTTTATAAATTAAAAATAAAATAGTAATATAATTAATAGTGGTAAAAATAATTAGGTATATGTAACACACGTTTTTTATAGGGATCTTTTGAATCCATTGGTCGTTTACTTTCAACCACATATCAACTTTTAACACTATTACTTCAGTTTACTTTTTTAATTAGACAGTGAAATAGATAAACGATAGACAATGATGCAGATGATAAATTTATACCATCATTTCAATTGGTTGTGTAACAATAAACAAAAAAAATCCGTAAGTAAAAAAGTTATGTGAAAATTCGGTACCTCCCTTTTACTACGTAAGTAATACGTTATAACGTAAGTTTCATAGTTTATTTTTTATTATATTTCTAAAAAGTTTTGTCTTTCTTAGTGCCTAAAAATATTGACACATTACACGGGTATTTCTCATTAAATTTCGAAATTTGATTCCCGAGTCATTAGTGCCAAGTCATATGCATTCACTATATAAGTCTTTTTTTATTTCAATGCACTCTGTCTATACCACTATAGCTTAAAAAGAAAACGTATTACCTCTAAAGAAAAAAAAGATATAGCTACTTTGTTATCGTGAAAGTCATTCCCTCACTTTGTCTCTTATTCCAAAAACATTACTAAAATGTCTCTCTCATTTCATCTCAAATATATCAATATTCTTAATTATAAAATTATGCTAATATATTAGAAAGATGTTTGTTATTGTCTATAAAAGTTTCCATCTTACAACGACGAATTTATAAAAACGATAATTTGATTTTAAATATGTCCCGCCAAATAAAATCATTCCCTCACCCTTTTACGAATATTCGATTTCTGAACGTATCGAATGATATTTAGGAACGCAACCTTAAGTTATTAGTAGCAACAAAGTTTTGAGTTGATTTTTTTTGGAATATGATATTTCATTGTTTAATAATATAATAAAAATTACATAATTTCCTTTAAATCATTTTTTTTATTATAATATAATAATAAATCATTCCCTCATTTATTTATTTTTTAAAGCTTATTTACTATAGATTTATACAAAAATATGGAAGACCAATACTCCTAAATAGATCTCTTATAGCTATATAGCTATATAAGTTTATAAAAAAAAAATCAATAAAATCTCAAATTTTTAAATGTCATAAGAAATACCCACACATTTATATATTGCTCCCAGCCCTTGATTGACATATATGCAAATTTTTATTGAGAATCGTGCCCCGAGGCTGTTAACACTTACTGAAAGGCTAAATGGGGGTGACAAAATAACGGATATTAGAGCAAATACGATTGCATTGGAAGATCTCAAC
>OY720043.1:6627963-6653553 GCA_963082485.1 Eudonia mercurella
GCAGCATTAGCAGTAGAGATGATAAATATATTCATTAACCATTAAAATCAACTAATAAAAAAAAATATCACTAACATTCAATAATTGAAATCAACAATATCAGTTGAATGGTTGAAAATATTAGTTAACGTCGCCCGCGGCGAACGGCGCCGAGCGAGCCGCGGAGGCACCCGACAGACGACGAGTGACAGAGACACGACATCAGCTATCAATTGACGTAAAATCGAAATTCACCCCTAATTTCTTTGGATAAGGCACATTTTTCTTTGATTTGTTTTTTATTCTTTTTCAACTTGTCATTTATTGAATAATTTTGAATGCACTCGATTGTATGCTCTTTCGCTATCGAAATAAAAGTCTTTTTATTTATTAGGATTTATCGTTCATTCGCGATTGAATATTTTAAACTAATATTTTCATCGATATTTTAAATGTTTAGCAGTCGGTCGTTGATCGTTGCATAGATAAGATTTCGTGGCGATTCGAATGCAATATCGTTGTTTTTAGCTGACGGTAATTAGTTTTATACAGTTCTTACTACTTTCTTCTACTCTACAAAATGCCAAGACGTCAAACGGAAATTTGGAATCATTTTGAAAAGTGTAGTGGAGAGGATAAAATTGCATGTTGCATGTACTGCAGAAAAACGTTATCGTATAAAGGAACTACCACTAATTTAAAAACTCATTTAAAGTTAAAACATGTTAGTGTATATGCAAATTTAAGTAGGGAGCCTTGTGTTGAAAGGAGTGAAAATGTTGGTGAAAATTTAGGAACCAGCAGTGGGGCTGGTGGTGGTGGTGGTGGTGGTGGTGGTAGTGGTGGTGGTGGTGGTGGTGATGGTGGTGGTGGTGGTGGTGGTGGTGGTGGTGGTGGTGGTGGTGCAGGTGGTGGTGATGATGGTAGTGGTATTGGGTCAACAGGTTCCGAATCGCAAATACGTCCAGGTCAAAACCCCGCTATTAGTAGCAGGGAAGCATACGCTTTTGCTGGGACGTCTGCTA
Source organism: Eudonia mercurella (assembly GCA_963082485.1). NCBI lineage: Eukaryota > Metazoa > Arthropoda > Insecta > Lepidoptera > Crambidae > Eudonia > Eudonia mercurella. The sequence continues at coordinate 6,628,968 of OY720043.1, forward strand.
GAGCTGAGACATCCTTTGGCGCTAGTGCTGCGATGACCTTGTCTGACGAACCACCTAATAAAGTTCAGCGCATGATGTCGTCGTACTTGCCCAAAAAACTAAAGCCAGGTGATAAGAAGGTTATAGATAAATGCCTGGTTAAACTTATAGCCTACGATTGTCAACCTTTCTCTATTGTGGAAGATATTGGCTTCAAAGAATTTGTGCACGCCTTAAATCCATCGTATGATTTACCAAGTAGAAAAACTATTTCTTCGTCTATGCTACCAGCTCTTTATGAGGAACGTAGGCAATATTTTCAAGAATACATAAAAGAAAATGCTGAAAGTGTATGCTTAACAGTTGATTGCTGGTCTTCTCGAGCAATGGACCAGTATATGGGAGTTACAGCACATTTTTTTACCAAAAGTTTAGAACTGAAATCTGTTTTATTACAGTGTAATTCACTTGATGGAAGTCACACCGGAGCCCGAATTGCGAATGAGCTAGAGTCAATAGCAGAAAGTTGGGGTTTGTTGCAAAAAGTTATTATGCTTGTCTCTGATAATGCCGCCAATATGTTAAGAGCAAGCTCCATATTAAATTGGAATCATTTTGGGTGTTACGAGCACAAATTAAATTTGGTAGTTCAGGATGCTTTAAACGCTAACAAAGATACCATAGACAAAGTTACCAAATACGTAACATATTTTAAAAAAAGTAATATTGCTAAAGAAAAATTAATGAAGTACCAAATAAATAATCAGAATGTCCAGCCTAAAACACTCATAAAAGCTGTTTCAACCAGATGGAATTCCACGTACCTTATGTTAGAACGATTTCATAAACTTAAAGAAGCTGTCCAATCCACCGTAGCCATATTTTATTTTATTTTTATTTTATTTTAATCGGTACATAAACAGCCAAGGCCAATATAAATGTACACAACTAGCTTAGTATGATAACAAAAAAAAACATTTATAAAAGTAATGATGCTTAAACACTACAACTTACAATAATCACATTATTCATAAAACGAGAGGACTAACATGAAATCTGTAATCTGTGAACCACAACAGTCGATAAAAATACTGCCATATATAAAAAATATAAAAAATAGTTACTATATAAGTAGATAATATTAACAAATAATTGTATAAATAATAATGTTTTATTTCTGTTTTTACTTATATGATACTTAAATAAATAACTAAAATTATGCAAACAAATACAGAGAGTGTGTAAATAGTTTAAGGGGAGATAAAGCTTAATTTTATCTTATCTTTAAAATGTTTTTTTGTCTCGAGAAAAATATCGAAGTTAAAGAATTTCTTATTGTAAAGGCGTGGAAGACGCGTGAGAGTAGAATTAATACCGTAATTGGTCTGGTGTGATGGTGTGTGAAAAAGTGGGGTATGTCGTGTACGAAAAGAGGGCACACAGAGGGAGAGGTCCGCCAGCAGCTCAGGGCAGTCCAAACGGCCACGCACCAAGTCCCAAAGCAATCCCATGTCCAACACCTGGCGCCGCTCCTCAAGGCTAAGTAGTAAATACTCGCGACAGCTATCCAGATAAGAGTCGGATTTATTAAATTTATAGTTTAGGTGACGTATAAACTTTTTTTGGATGCGCTCTATTCTTGTTATGTAGACGTCGTATCGTGGACACCAGATAGGACTGGCGTATTCAAGTATACTTCGTACGTAAGCATAATATACTACCTTAAGGGTAGTTAATGACTTAAAAGGACGACATGTGCGGATGACAAAGCCCAGATTGCGAAACGCTTTATTGACTATCACATCAATATGCCGGGACATTATCAATTTGTCATCCAGGAGGACACCAAGGTCCCGCACCACATCAACCCTCTCAATCACAGCGCTGTTCAATTTATACTGGAATAAAATAGGTTTCCTCTTTCTTGTGAAAGTGATGCTGTTACATTTATTTAAACTTAAATTAATATTATTGTTTTTATAATAATCGAAAAGGTTATTTAGATCGTTTTGTAAGAGGAGACAATCTTCAAGTGTATTGATCCGCATGAAAACTTTTTTGTCATCTGCGTAAAGAAGATGTTTGGCGTTAAAAAAGCAACTGGATATGTCAAAAATATAGGCGCTGTAAAAAAGAGGGCCAAGGTGCGAGCCCTGTGGAACGCCGGATGGGATATCAATAAATTGAGAGCAAAAACCCCCCAATACAACCATCTGTGATCTATTAGACAGATAAGATACCACCCATCTTAACAAATCGCCGTGAATACCAAGCTGCTCTAGCTTACAAATAAGAATGGCGTGATCCACTCGATCAAATGCTTTCTCAAAGTCCGTATAGATGGCGTCCACCTGTCCCCCACACTCCATGTTTTTAAAGACATAATCAGTGAAATAAGTCAAATTTGAAGTGGTGGAGCGACCTTTGAGAAAGCCATGCTGTTCCCCAGGTATTCCGGAAGCAATAACCGGATATATCTGCTGGTAAACCACTTTTTCAAGTAGCTTACCTAGTGTGTTTAAGATTGAGATAGGGCGATAATTCTTTATATCACTCTTAGATCCTTTTTTATGTACAGGAATAATCTGAGCCTTTTTCCAGATCGAGGGAAAATTACATTCACTAATTGAGCGTTGAAAGAGTAAAGTGATTGGCTTGGCAAGACTCTTGGCACAAGTGGATAAAAAGTAGGGAGGAACTCCGTCACAACCAGGCCCTTTAGATCTGTCAAGTGCCCTAAGTAACTTTAGGACTATATCCTCAGTGACCTCGATGCTAGATATGGATCTGCTAGGTATCGGATTCTGTGCTATGTTAGGTTTTTCATAAGTGGAAGGGGTTTTTAGGAAAACACTTTCGAAATATTTGTTAAAAGCATCACATATATCTAAGCCCGTACCGAAGGTTTCGCCGTTAAAGTTAAAATGATTAGGGTACGATGAGGAACCTTTCTTAGCCTTTACATATTTCCATAAGTACCGTGGATTGTTTTTAATATTATATTCTGCATTGTCTTTAAATTTTTTGAAACAACTATCCTGTACGCGCTTTTGCCTGATCCGTAGAATAGAAAATACATCATAGTCACGTTCATTACCATATTTTTTCCATCTTTTGTGTACCTTTATTTTTTCACGTATAATTTTGATTAAAGCAGGGCTGTACCATACTGGATATCTAGCTTTATTAATCTTACTCTTAATACGAGGCATATACATTGTGAAACATTCATTAAGTTTAGTATAAAAAACGCCCAAAGCACTATCCACTGTAACCTCTGTGCTAAATAACTGAGCCCAGTCGACTTTGAGTAAGAAATTATTTACTTTTTCGTAATCACATTTAGAAAAGTTAAAATGACTTGGGCGCGCTTCATGGAAAGGCTTTAGAAACAAATCCAGCACCTCAAATGCAATAGCGGGATGATGCCGGTCCTCCTTAATCAATGGGAGCGTGTTACTGATTGCTAATGGAAGGTCACAAAAACACAGATCCAAAATTTTATTGTTAAAATTATGTATGTGATTATACTGTTTAAGCCCCGACAAAGCAAGATCATTTATGAAATCTGTAGCGGAGTTCTGTATCGCAGTAGAACTAAGGTGCGATATGTAAAAGCCCGACGTAGTCCACTCAATGCAACTTAGATTGAAGTCACCGACTAATAGGTAGTGATCGTCGGGGTGTTGTTCGATTAGGTAGGCTAGTTTGTCTTTAATGGTTGCAATTCTATCCGGTAAATCAGCTGGGTCAGGAGGCACGTACGCAACTACAACATGTAGTGAAGAGCGAGCGGCCAGTGCCCTCGCAGGTATGCTTACACACAGCACCTCGGCCGGCGACTGAAGCCACTCGTTTCGTGCGCTGGCGCAGAGCTCCCGTCGAGCGCAAATCATGACCCCACCACCCGTCTTTTTATTAGTTTGACGTAAATCCCGGTCGCGTCGAAATACCTCATATCTATCGTCACATAATTCGGAATCCAGTATATCATCCTGCAGCCAGGTTTCGGTAAAAATTAAAATGTCATATTCAAAACTCAGCAAACTATTATACAAATCCAAGCACTTAGTACGAAGACCACGAGTGTTTTGATAATAAATAAATATTTTTTGTTGATTAGCCATTGCGAATATGAAGGTGACCAAACATCATAATAACGTACGATACAGACGCAAATAACAAAGAGCTCGGGTCAAATAAATGTGACTTTGTAGAAAGTGTAACTAATGCATTTTGCAGTATGTTAAAACGAACCAGACTCACGGAAAGAAGGATCTCTAAATAGGTAAGTCCGAATGTAACAAAATGCCTCCGCAATTTGTATTGGATAACTTCAACTTTGTTTAATATGATAAAATTACGTATTAATAATTTTAATTGGATTATAAAATATTGTAAGCTTATGTAAAGATATTGTAAATGTATTTCATATTTAGTGTATAAATCTTTAATATATTTTGTTAGTACAACATGTATAAATAACAGAGTATTGTATAAGTAAATATGATTTGGTAAAAAAATATATAAAATAGTATTCAGATAAATTATTGACTGCGTAGTTAAAAGCTTTCCATTAAAGTATAATTTATTAACGTTATCTTTAAATAACTTTGTATACAATAAGTGAATGCAAACATAAAAATATTTTTTAATAACAAAATATTTTTTTATGATCTTTTTAAGAAAGAACATTTTAAAAAACCTTAAAAGTATAATTAAAGTTTGGACATGACAGTGTAGCTGATGCAATAATATTATTGTTTTGTTTAATAACATGGTTACAAGTAAGCAAGTGTAATTATAATATAAGAAAAATTTAATATAAATATAAGATTTGACAACCTTTTTGAAAACAAATGCTTCATAAGAATAGGTTACCGTTACATGCAAAAACAGATCAACAACAATATTTAAGAAAAAATTAAAATTAAAATTAAAACACAGACTGCTTATTATTCGTGAGTTTAGCAGTGAGATTGCTGCCTGCTTATAAATGTAGTATCTACTGTTATGGCAAAAAAATAACATAAATAAGTTAGCGCTAATTAAACCTTCAGTTTGTTTAAAAAATCTGCATTCTTCACCAAAATAGCTTCAGAAGTGTCGTTTTTTCGTATGTACACTTGACCATAGGCGACCCAGCGATACTCATAACCATTGTCTTTGGCAAATTGTCTGGTAGTGGCATACAACAGCTTTGTCTCCGGCGAAAGATGCTCACAAATAAAAATTTGGGTAGCCTCGCCAGAAATGCCAGCGTGAGTAGAATTTAATCTATTGCCCTTATTCTCCCTATTGAAACGACGTGTAGCTGAAATCATTGCGTTACGAAGACGCGGAGAAGCCAGAGATAATATAATGTTACGGGGTCTCTTGATAGCTGGATCCATTTTAGCAACACGGCGGCAGGCATGTATGTCTGTGTCTTGGATAGGAAAGCTAATGGTTTCACACAGTTTTTTGACAATTGTTATCACATTCTCGCTGCGAGACTCCGGCACTGCCTGTATCTCAATGTTTCGGTCGCGTGATAACTTATCGAAAGTGAGGAAACTGCGTCGAAGCACGCCAACCTCCTTTTGTAAAACAATGTGCTCGTTTTGAAGGGACAAAATAGTATCGGCTTGCTTGGCGACTATGATTTTTAAATCCTTAATATCTTCCATTATATACTCTGTTGTCTTTGTAAATTCGTCCTTTAAATCTTTGATAATTTTGTTCATTTCGGACGATATTATATTCTTGACATCTTGAGTTAGTACGCTGCGAAGATTTGACATGGCATTTGATGAAGGGGCAAGTTTTTCGTCGAGCAATGCGCTGATGTTATCTATAGTAACAACCTTAGACACGTCTGAAGAGGGCCTGATGAGACAGGGAGTCAGGCCTGGCTTAGTTGGGGTGTTATCACCGCGTGCCCTTCGCGAGACGTTCATGCAAGACGGACATTTCAGCGAAGAAAGTTGATCCGTAGTAATCTCAGAAGTTTTCTTGGTAGATTTTATATTGAGACATTGCAGACAATAGCGGGACTTGCAAGTATTACAATTTAAATGATTATTGTCATCAGTAGCAACGTTACATCCCGCACAATTCATTGTACCTGCCTCTGAGACTCAAATAGGCACTATCCGCAACGCCTTTAACTGTCTGTAATGCGGTGATCTATAGCCTATAGTCGAACGCCGCGCAGGTAGGCCAATATGACACAGCGAAAAACGTGCAAGCGAAGTTGAAGCGAGCGCCGTACGCACAACCGTGAGTTTTGCACGATGGCAAGCGAGAAACACAACAATTAAGTAAACGGGTAGTTGGAGAGTATTACCCAATTCACTTATATTCTTTAAAGGTTTTTAGCATTTAAAACACTGTTTATTGTGGTTCACTATATCACTTCACCTTCTTCAACGTTCTGAAAATGAATCTATAAAACTTGTAGACTCAACCGCACTCCGGAACTATGAGAAAATGATTTAATTATTTGCAAGTGAACCAAAGTAGTGTTTACACTTTGACATCAAAGAGTGAACTGCTATATTAAATTAAATGTATTATATTAAATGTAACCTTGCCAGTAATTCCAAATGAAGAATGGGATTGCATTGAACAAATGTGTATTGTTTTAAAGCCGTTTTATGAAGTTAGCAACGTTATGAGCGGAGAAAATTATTTAACTGCAAGTACTGCTTTAGTATTAACGTCAAGCTTAATGTCGATTTGTGACAACTTGTCAGGAAAAGACTTTTACGAACCTGTCATAGATATGATAGGCAAGTTGAAACAAAGTTTGACACAAAGGCTCGGCAATATCCAAAATAACGCACATATTGCCACGTGTACTATTTTAGACCCCCGGTATAAAACTATGGCATTCCCGGAGCATGATGCACAGTCACTGGATCAAGCTAAAACTCACATCCTATCCATTATGAAAATGTTTCTATCAGATGACTGTGCGCTGGTTGAAGATCAACAGGTCAATGAAGCCGAAGCCGACGCCGGTGTATCTAATAACTTCTCAATTTGGGGTGAATTTGACTCTAAGATCAGATCTTGTACGGCTCCCAAAACCATTGAAACAAAAGCTACTGAAGAGCTAGACATGTACTTGAAGGAATCGGTTATTTCCAGAAAAGCTTGTACATTAGCTTGGTGGCGTACACACAAATTTTTATACCCGACATTGTACAAAGTTTTTAAAACGAAGTGCAATATAATAGTCACTTCAGTTCCTTGTGAACGTGCCTTTTCTAAGGCGGGTTTTATAATAAATGATCGTCGAACCCGTCTGACAACCTCAAAGGTAGCGCAACTAATGTTTCTAAATATGAACAAAATTTAATATAATTAATGTGAATATGATAATGTAAATAACAAAATAATCAATTAGTAAGTAAGAAAAACCCAAAAAAAAAACAAAAAAATACAAACTAATTATGTACAACTTGCTAGTAAATTAATGTACATACGAAATCAATGAACTTTTAAATACGCCTAGCTATCGTAATGTAACTACTAATGTTCAAAATTACTAATGTTTAAAATTTCGAGTTGGCAACACTATGCTAGACAGTCCTAAGCCTGTCAAAGTATGAAGGAAAGTTCATTGAATTGTTTTAAAATAACACTTTAAAAGAATAATTCAATTTAACATACATGTGTTAAAACTACTACTTCAATAAAATTATTAACTGATATTTTCAACCATTAAAATTAACTGTTAAAAATATTTATCAATTAACTTTTAACTAATAAATATTTTCAACCATTAACGCCATCTCTAATTAGCAGCAATAAACTTTGTCAGTGTGTGCGTGCGACGATGCGTACGGACGGGTTGGTTCGGCTGCGCTCACATACAAGCCGCGCTCGGTGCGTATGTATGAAGATGACCTACTTGTTTCATTCTACTATGCTATTAACTAATCTGTGGTATAACTATGTCTTGCATACCTAGCAAACTATTGCCAAACGCCACTGCAGTAAAAGATGGCTTTCATTTTGTTGGGGGGTTATCTGGCTGTTTCTAGACTTTATTGCTATTGTAATAAAAGTCATTAACTGTGTACAATATTAATATACTTACATAATACAATTATTCATTTTGCCAAACAGTGTACAGTGAGAAGAACGAATACATTCTGGAAATATGTTTACCATGAAATCTATAATTCTTAATAGTATTCAATATTTATGATTATGGATATATATATAGTTTTACGCATATTTTGTTGTGACTAAATTACAATTTGAAAAATACAAAGTGTTGAAAAAATTCCATGAGCGGGATTTGAACTTGAATCTAAGTTATTTAAATATCGGAATTACTGTCATACATATAGAATATGATTTACATATGGCAAATGATTAAGCGCATATTCACAACACAAATTATAGATAACTTCCCAAAAATCTACGTTCTATGTGACTACCACGAGGCACAACGACAAATGCCGGTGTACCTGCTTTCAATACATAATATTTCATCTTCATTATCTCACCTAGGTTTTTCTTCGGATCAACCACATAAGGCTTCAAGTCATAACCCTCACAGTAGACATTTACCTTATTACATCTGTACCTGTTAGCTTCATCCCAAGGAGCAGGAAACAGTAGCTCCAGCTGACTTAGTAACGACACATTTTCTGGACAAGCCTTAACAAAATCTGTCAAATGAAACTCTGGATACAGGAACAACAACGGCCACCTTAACACTCCATCAACTAAGTGTACTCTAGCATCGGGCACTTTTGGTAAATTAGGCTCTATCTTTGAAAAATCAAGGTCATCCTCATCATCACAATTTAATATTCTAATGCCACGTTCGATAATAGCCTTTATCACTTCGTCCTTTTCCTCATGATTTTTAGCAACTTTTCTCTGCTGTTTTCTTAGATCCCGCTGTTGAAGCATTAGCTTCTTTTTAGCTGTTTTCAATAACTTTGTAACTTCTTTCTCCTTGGGCTGTGTTTCTAAAAGTAACTGACAATGTTGTATACATGTGTCATACTTTGCTATTTCTAGAGCTGAATTCGCAGCTCTCAATCGAGCTTTACCATAATCCGCATTGAATGATAAAGCCTTTTCGCTATCTAAGAGGGCCGATCTATAGTTTTTTAAATGCCAATGGGCAGCAGCACGGTTGTTATACAGGCTCGCATTGATTTCACTGTCGTCACATTTCTGCTTAATTCCCTCTGTGTACCTGTAACATTAAATAATAATCATTAATTTCGCCTTAACATTCTTAGTCAATAACTGTCCACTGATAAACAATCTCATTTCAAATCATTGAACTATATGGTACGTTGCGACTGAAAGTGGATTTTCTGCAAGTAGAAGCTTATGTGGAGATTATATTATTTGTATTATCTCATGTTATAGCCTTCTATTCAGTTGATTTTTTTACAATATTTACAAAAAAAAAACATTATAATGCTCTCCCAACCCTTTCCGTTTTTCCCTACCTCTGGCTAGTCTTGTCCAAGTTTAACCAGCTAACTTTACTACTCCCATCTCTTCAGTGGTTTCCATCTTTTGGGTACCTAAGGTTGCTAACTTGCTCCACTTTTCATCCTCTTTTACTGTGTGTTATGTGGAGATTAGTGTAGGCAAAATTCTACCCTATGCAGTACTTATTGTTACAGAGGCAGCACAATCGTATTACTGATTATGTGGTCTAGTGGTTAGACTATCAGTTATTTTCTTGCTTGTTGCCACTTACCAGTAATGAGCAAATTAATCAATTAATATTATATATTTCTTAAATACCAAAGAAAAAGATACAAGAGCATCAAGTAAAATAGATAAAAAATATTAGATTAAGTATATGCATGTTTGGTAATATCCCTCTCATTAAATTCATTTACAAGTTAAGTTTTATACTTTAAATACAGATTCCTTCAAATCATTTTAATCATGGTAAGATTCTCGTTAATACTCTAATGTTTCCAAATCAAATCCACCACCTGCAACATCAATTTTTGCAGCGTTATTTACTTACATTATATAATAATATAATTGATGTTGTGGTCAAAATAGGTGTGCGGGAAATAACGCATCAATTGAAATCACAGTTGGTCGGAGGTTAATGAAAATAATCGTAACTATGAGTCTTATGCAAGTCTTAGTTAATGAACCATTTTTTTGATATTGTACTTGTCAAAGTTATCTTAATTAGGAGGGCAGACTGCAGACCATTTACTAACAAATTAATATTGTTATGCTCGTTTTCACCAACGGCACCTAGGGTTTAGGTAATCCCAGTCCACATTAGTAGTTGGCATTTCTACATAAGTAAAATCTTGTAAGGTTACAGTTGTTGAAGTAAAACTGTCACCTAACTGAAACAATTTTTGCTGCTGAGGGGTCACCAAAATAAAGTTGTTGGTGAAAACAGGCGTTAATCAAATATTAATTAAAATGACGCTTACCCTATTATAGCCAATCTGTAATTCTTGTGTTTGAAGTTAAAATTGCCATCGTCTTTATAGTTTGTTGCCAATTCTAAAGGTGTATTCTCTTCAGGATCATACTTGAGTTTTGCAAGGCCTTCGGCTAATGGGGACATGTCCAAATTGTCAGGACTGTTTTTCATGAAAAAGGGATGTTTATCCATTTCTTCCTAAAACAGATTCATAATAATAAAACTGTGCAGCAAATATCTGCAACAATATTCCTATAAAGGAAAAAAAACCTATTTGCTTACCCAGTTATAAGAAATATATGAATATTAAACACAAATAAAGTAAATTTGCAACTTTTAAGTTACCTCCCATCGATCTTCTGGCCATCCTTCAGTATATCTTTTCTTTTCTAAACTGTTTATAAAGTCATCGAGCTCTTGGTCCATTTTTTGGGCCAAAGCGAGCCTGTCTTCATCAGACATAGGCTGTTTCGGCTGTTGACCTTCATCTTCGGGCCCGTCAGCCATTATTTCAAGTAAAAATAAGTTTAAATGAAATTATTAGAGATATCTTTATTTAAGAGTTTAAAGAACTTAATTATTTTTTACAAACCAGACAAATAAATGGGTTCGATCGATACCCTATCACACGAGGGTCGAGGTTAGGGATGTATGACGAGGATTGCAACGATATATCGGGAAACCGATAATATCGATAATATCGACACCAAAATATCGATATTTGTATCGATGTGTTAAAATCATCAATATCGATTATATCGATATCGGAAAATCCAAAATATCGACATTTGGGTATAATAAAACTAAAAAAATAATAAAATTTTTATTTAGGCATATTTTATTTCTAATTATTTTACCTGCTATTATTACCTTAAATTAAATGTAATCAATTATAAATAACTATTGCATCAAACAGCAAGAGCCCAGAGCCGTAAAAGTTATAAAAAAGTTTGTTATAAAAACTGTCACATGGCTGTAACGCTTTAGTACCTTTTTCTTTCTAATGGGATGAATTTAAAAAAAAGCAGGCGCTACTGTGACGCAAAACAGGAATCGCCTACGGGAAAAGGCTGTCAAAGTTACTATTCTTAGGTTCTGTTGACACAACATGTTAGGAAATATGAGTGACATCATATTTTCTAACATGTTTTACTAACACATGATAGTACGAGAGGGGACCGTAAGATACCCTACGTCACTTGATACTAAGATAAGCACTATGGCACATGTTTAGAAAAGTGATGCTAAGCTTGGATAAATTAGTCAATGGATACCGATTTGGCCGAAAGTGCAAAAAAAGAGGCTACTTCTTGTGAAAAAAAACGTGACACTTTACATCATTTGATACCGATGTAATACTTACGGCATCAGTTACTAATTCATATGTAGTGACAGATAAAGCCAGTCTGCCAGTTCCTATCTGGCCGAAAGTACTTGGCAGACGGTCTCAAAGATGACGATTCGGGTCCCTATTTTACGTCATCTGATACAAAGGTGAACATAGTGGCAGATGTTAGGTATCAACCCTACGTTTAAGTATAAATTAGTCTGCCAAAGTTATTATGGCCGAAACACCCCCATTATGTCAACCATATTTTGTGGCGATACTAAGAAGAAAGTTTTTCCATTATTTTAGGTTTGATTTAATTTTAGACATTATACCTAATAGAATAATTTTATGTGTTTATTTATGTCGTATTACGTTATTATGTTACTCGTTAACATGTCACTGGCCAACAGTACTTTTTTATTAGTTCTATTTATTTATGTCTTAAATCCTCTCTTAAGAGTAGGTCGCAATGCACGAGTCGAATAAAATAATATGAAAACCTCACATGATTCCCGAAATTTTATATATGAGGCGTTATCTAAGTCCCATTAGTTAGTTCCAATATTTGCAGAAGACTGAAATGGATTGAAATGGATCACGTTTATTAGAAATCAAAAATATACAACAATTAATATGAAATAGACTAAACTTAATCCTTAATCACTACATTCGTCTGACGAGCTACAAATATCACTACTTTCGCAATAGTCGTCACTGCTTTCATCGTCGCTTGTTATTGTGATGGGGGTCGTCGCATTTATAGGGGTCAGATCACCTTCGAACCAGAAAGGTTCGTATTCGTTGTTCTCATTAATAACCCAACCATAATCTGTTGCCCAAAGTTTTAAGCAATATCTTTAGAAGTCGCATTTAGCCACATAGTGGCCACGAAGACTGTTCTTAAATTTTCGTATTTTAAAGTCTTCCAACATGAAAAAAATTTCCGACTTTTATATAACATGACTTACATGTACTTCAAATTAAGAATCAATGTAAAACTTGACAATAACATCCCCACCTGCTGTTTTTACTGTCTGCCAATACCTACCTGGAGGAGCTCTATGACGCAGTGGTTTTAACGCGCCCGGTCTGCGAGTGCTGAGGTTAAGCAACTTTCGCAAAGGCCGGTCATCGGATGGGTGACCAAAAATGTATCATCTCGAGCTTCTCCGTGCTTCGGAAGACACGTAAAGCCGTTGCTCTCGGCTGCAATTGCAGTCGTTAACAACCACCAATCCGCACTGGGCCCGTGTAGTGGTTTATGGCCCGTTCTCCCTATCCATCCATAGGGAAGGCTCGTGCCCCAGTAGTGGGGACATAAAATGAGCTGATGATGATGAATACCTACCTAACCTCAGAAATTACATTGGCGGTTTTCATATGATTTCTACTTAATGTATAGCAAGTTGTTGCGTCGGGCGCGTCACATTTCCGATGAAGTACTTCATGTGGTATGGAAAGGAGTCCATCCTCGATAGGCTAAGCTAAAACAAATATATACAAATAATAAAATAATAATTAAATTATTGTATAAATTATTAAATTATTTTGATTCATTTGCATGGTATTTATTTTTTACATGTGTACGACCCTAGCACCGAAAACTTTCTGAAATCGGGGAAATTGTCATAAAAAGTTAAATCAACGGGCTACCGATATATAAAAAATATAAGAATAAAGAACACAACTAAACCTAGCCTATTCATGAAAAATATTTTTATAATATGAAGATGTTTTTGAAAAAAAAAAGGAAATAATGTAAATTGAAATAACTTAATTTTCAACACAACTAGATTTTTTTGTATCGTTATTAGATGTCTTTTAGAAGTGGCTTACAACTGTATAAGATTCATTACTTTAATTTCTTGACGACAGATTTATTTTTCATTTTTCGGAAGGAAAAAAAACCTTATTTTTGACATCGATTTTCTGCGAAACTATAAATGAGAAAAAAATGGGAGTTTTTTGTTTTCGATTTCTAATAAACGTGATCCATTTCAATCCATTTCAGTCTTCTGCAAATATTGGAATTAACTAATGGGACTTAGATAACGCCTCATATATAAAATTTCGGGAATCATGTGAGGTTTTCATATTATTTTATTCGACTCGTGCATTGCGACCTACTCTTATGAGAGGATTTAAGAAATAAACTAATAGAACTAATAAAAAAGTACTGTTGGACAGTGACATGTTAACGAGTAACATAATAACGTAATACGACATAAATAAACACATAAAATTATTCTATTAGGTATAATGTCTAAAATTAAATCAAACCTAAAATAATGGAAAAACTTTCTTCTTAGTATCGCCACAAAATATGGTTGACATAATGGGGGTGTTTCGGCCATAATAACTTTGGCAGACTAATTTATACTTAAACGTAGGGTTGATACCTAACATCTGCCACTATGTTCACCTTTGTATCAGATGACGTAAAATAGGGACCCGAATCGTCATCTTTGAGACCGTCTGCCAAGTACTTTCGGCCAGATAGGAACTGGCAGACTGGCTTTATCTGTCACTACATATAAATTAGTAACTGATGCCGTAAGTATTACATCGGTATCAAATGATGTAAAGTGTCACGTTTTTTTTTACAAGAAGTGGCCTCTTTTTTTGCACTTTCGGCCAAATCGGTATCCATTGACTAATTTATCCAAGTTTAGCATCACTTTTCTGAACGTGTGCCATAGCGCTTATCTTAGTATCAAGTGACGTAGGGTATCTTACGGTCCCCTCTCGTACTATGAAGACATGACAAATACTTATGTGATTATCATCTCCGCTGTGTGCAAACTTTATTCATCTATCTTTTTAACAAAATAAATAACTTTGATTGTAAATTGCTTTTGATTTCCCTAATTTTTACAGAGCTATAAAAATAGTGAAAATATCGGTAATATCGATAATTATCGCGTTGGCACGGCCGATATATCAGACATCGATATTAACCAGCATTCGATATTAACATCGATTATTTATATCGATATTTCAAAAGACTTTGCATCCCTATGTATGACGTATGACGTTCGTTCGATCGATCCGATTTCCGATCCAACTCAGTAGAGATGCGCTAGTATTTCTACTAAGTTTGTGATCCGGATATCGGATCGGATTATGTGGATCGATAAACATGCACGGAGGATCGGATCGATCCGTGAACGTTTATCTGGGGGTAGATTTCGTAATCTGCATGAGAATTACTTTGTTTAGTTTGAGAAGATAACATTTTATTTTTATATAGTACGTCTTGTTAATTTGGTTGCTCATGGCCAGGCCAGGCGCACTCCTCACTTCGTTCGTCGCACTATGTGTTCTGTGGTCGCACTCAAGCGCCGCGCCGCGCCGTGTTCGCGTATTGTTCCGTCGTTCGTCCGCACGTTTAAGATATTTACTTAACCAAAATGAAGGTATATTGCATCGCAATGGGCTGCCTTCATAATAATAAAAAGGAACCGAACCTCACGTTTTTCTCACTTCCAAAAGACATCGAAAAGTAAGAAGAAAGCTTGTCTACTTATAGGTAGGTAGGTACCTACCTAGTTAGTATTTAGTCCGTTTATTCTTAGGTACTTGTCTTATTTGCTAAACAATCTTCACCCAACTATTTACTTATTGAAATAATAATTGAGTAGTTACTTACTTACCTACTTACGAAACTGTTTATTGAATAATTAAATAGGACAAGTAAAGATAAACAACTAATTACCTCCCGATCTATCTACCTAACTACCAAAATCAAAAGTTGACTTTTGTTAATTTTATGTCTCCCGTATTTACGTACGTAGATTATTAAAATATATAGTAGTACTTTTAGCTAGTTTGATATGTATGTAGGTAAGTACCTTGTAAGCAGAACTTGTAAGTAGGTAAGCACCTACTTACAAGTTCTGCTTACAAGATCAAGTTTAGCTTTGATAAGAACCTACTTATAGGCAGGTTGGTACCTATATTTCTGTTTTTGGTAGGTACAGTCGACGGTACATGATATGTACTATATAGGTTGACCTTGACTGTCTTTATGCCGTAAGTTAAATACCCTACGTAATGTTTCGGAGTTCAACTGTTTAACTTGAAGTGCTGTCGTGTGTACCTACTTACATATTTTTTGTTTATGTACCTAACTGATTACGTGGGTTAATTTAATAATACCTAATTAAAATTATAATAGACCGAGATACGTTATGCTACCGGGAAGGCAGAAGGCCCAGGTTCGATTACTGGCTGGGTCGGGTAGGCATTTAATTTTTTCACTGTATTTTATAAATATTTATTTCAGCTTCAGTGGAACAATTAGCCCTTAAAAATAAAAAATAAAAAGGTAAAATTTAAAGTAAACACTTATGCAGACACTGAGAAATTAAATAATTTTCTAATCTACGAGTACATACTAACTATGCAAGACCGCTCGGTAAGTTAAACAGTTGAACTACCTACGAAAACAGCTCTTTTAACGGCAACGGTACGGCGGCATAAAGACGGCCTCAAAGTCAACATGTATATTTATGTGTACAGGTTAGGTAGTCTGATGTGGCGTTGACTGTGCTTAAATACCTAGCCCAGGTTTATTTGAAAAGTAATTTGTTCACATTTAAGTACATATTATAAACACAATAACTTGTAATAAATTAAGTATTCAGATTGATTATTCTTTAAAAGAAGACAACCCTGAAGTCGTTAGAAGAGATAAGAGCTACGCGATAGAAAGAGAAGCAAAGTAAATATAACAAAGGGAGCGGTGTGAAACCTGAATTGCACTTTATTGTGTCGTAGCAATAGTCGCTATTTATTGAAATGACTTAACGGAGTGGATCTTCTGTACCTTGTTATTCTGTGTCATGGCCACCTCAAATTGTAATTAATTACACTGTATTACTTATAATAAAAATTTATGGCTCTGCCAAAAAATCTAATATGTGGTAGTTGTTTATAAAAACGGAGAATGGAGAAAATGTAAATTATGTCATCATCAATACTGGATCGATCCAAATAAATCGTTACGAATCAATAAGATAGATACTCGGATCGATCCAGAATATCGATACAACACATTTGGATTGGGATCGTACACCCTACACGAAATGACAACTGACAAGTGTCACATGACATAACCTCAAATATAACTTTACCTCAGAACTCAGTGCTACTGAGAGTGAGAACTTTAACCGCATGAGTAAATACCAACACAGTGAAAGCTTCCTTATAGCACAGAGGGTATATTTACTCTGTGCTCTAACGGCCAGGGTAACAGCGGTTGCTAGGTAACTAAATTAAGACACGGTGATATTATTACCGTGACTAAGATAGGCCCGTCTCTTACCAGCGATAGGTTTATATATATACATATATATATATATATATAATATATTAATAAATCGGGCGTAGGTAACTAAAGTATATTATACCTCAAAGCAATAGTTATTACTCTAAGTTCTAAGGTCTAAACTGATAGGTACCGTGTATCTTCTACATACTTACTTGATATTGGCGAAATTGTGCAAAAGCATAAAGGGTCCATTTTTTTCCGTTAGTTGATGGCTTCGTGCGATTAGCACATTTAGCCAGTGTCAAAGTAATTTTTCTTAAGGCCCCACAATGCACAATGGCCCATCGTGGGCCATGCTACGCAATGCACAACTATAGATAGGAAAAAAAAATTGAAATTATTAAAAACAAAAACACAAATGTTGAAATTTTTTTCCACGAGCAGGATTTGAACCTGCACCCTTCTGACAATCCGGGTCAGGTGCTCTTCCAATTGAGCTATCGTGGTTCTAACCAGCCCGCCGAAATTATTCAATAAATATAATAAATTAAATTTTTTCAACATTTGTGTTTTTGTGATTTGTTTGCAACAAAATTTGCGTTAAAAATTATTTAAAACATTTTATTAAGTCCTCGCGCGCCCTGTGAACGCACGGTCGTACACAAGGTGGCCCGCTAATTATACCTACAGCGCGGGACGGGTTAAAAACAGTTTATCAAAAAACACCTTGGACGTCAAAGCTTTTTTTTAACCTACAATGATTAAGTATAAAAAACTACTTACCTATTAACTACGTGGTGTTAAAAAAGATCAAGTGCAGTTGCTTAGTAGCTCAAAGTAAATTTAATATTCAATATTTGGAGTGAAATTCAGTATCTATTACATATTTAATTAGAAATCAACAACACTAGATTATTAATACAGTGTTCCGCAATGCCATTTTCGGATATATTCACATTTTCTGGATTCGCGCTTTCTAAAGTACTCCGGGTACTGGGCCTTTTCAAGGGGATGCCAATAATCTAGCACCCAGTCGGGAGGATCGACAATACGGCCATAAGCCACGCCTCCAGCGAGTCCAGTAGAACGAGAAACTAAAAATAAAACAATCATGTACAAAATACTTAATTTATATAATTTAATGTCAAAATGTCTTGGTGACAATAATGTGTATATATCTTATTTTAAAATACTGCCACAAGCTGCGATCAATAATCGCACCATCATCACAGCAGCAACTTATTTTCAATGGGGAAAGGGGAAGGCACGTGAACTGGGGCACGTGCCCCCCTATAGATTGATAGGGAGATAGGGCCAAAAACAACCACGCTGGACGCGGGCTCAGTGCGATGCGGTGGTTGTAAACGACTGCTAATGCAGCCGGGACCAAAGCACGGTGAAGCTCGATTCGGGAACAAATATTGTTCTTGTTAATAGTTTGCACCTCCGATTTCTCAGTTTATTAGACTAATTGTCTGGAAGAGATCGCTCTACAGCGATAAGATCGCCAAATTGTAACTTGTTTGATTTTGTTATTTTGTTAATTGTTAATCCTATAGTGTTGCAGTAAAAGTATTTTTTTTATACCTAGCTCGGCAAATGACTCCGCTCCACCTGATGGTAAGTGGAAATGGAGTTCATACGCAAGGGTAACTGGTGCAGCGCAAAACAACGCAGCATCAGTCACCCTCACCCTGCCGGCCCACAAGGTGCCTCTTCACGCCTCGTTTGAAGGAGCCCATGTCATAGGAAGGAGGGAAAACGTGTGCTGTTAGACTATTCCGTCTTTTGGAAGTGCGACAAACAATCTCTTACCTCATCATCATCATCTACCTATCTATCTAAATATACCTACTAATAAGGAGTTAACAGTAAGTACTTACATTTTGCAATTGGTATGGGGTGTTTCTTTTCAAATACCTCATTTTCGCCGACCCACAGCAATCGTCGCTGTTCTTGTGGATCGCATATGCAGCTGTTTTTATCAAACTGGCATCGGAGAATTACCTGTTGATATCTAATGCAATATCTACGAGAAACATAGGTTTAATGGAGATTAATCTAAAGAGGTAAAGTTTGTGACTTTGTTTGTTTGTTTTTTTGCGGAGGGTAACCTCTGGAACTACTGGTCCAATTTCAAAAAATATTTCACAGATAGAAAGCTACATTCCTTGCGGGTAACATAGGCTACATTCCACGTGGACGAAGTCACGGGCAAACTGCTAGTTATTAATAAACGACAAGGAACTAGGATAATGGCCAGTGGCGCCAGTGTTCGACACTTTTAGCACAGTGTTCGACACAGTTTTTGTCGCCAAAAAATAAAAAAGATTTTAATAAAAAAATTACTGGATGATAGCTAGGGAGCTGGTGGTCCGTATTCGATTGTTGTTAAATCTCTTTGGTTGTTATAGAAGGTCAATCGCAATTAGTTACTGACCCCTATTTTTAATGATTAAAGGAAAATAATGTCGAGTCTGGTTCCTGTCGAACACTGGTGACACTACGATACCTATGCTATGATTTTTCTAAGAAAGTATTTGGTCAGTGTCATTTTAATTATTTTTTTTTCTAATTTAAATTGATCGATAACTATGCGTCGTCGCACGAAAAACCTCATATTACCAAAGTTGTAGGTAATAGTACTCGACACGATGAGCAATTTTAAAAAAAGTTAGAAGAACATGAAAAATTTCGTAAAGATTATTTAAGTGTTTTTAAGACTCATCAAAAAAATTGATGAAAAATTTATATTAGAAAAAAAAAATTATAACTTCAAACTTAATCTTCTCAAAAACATGTGGAAGTCATCCCCCACCAGTTTCGTCAGCCGAAAGTGCATATTTGCTTATAAAAAAAAAAATTAACCTAACCTCAAAATGTATCTTGCTTCGGCATTGCGGGAAGTGCAGCTCCTCCGCCCTTACGTGGCAAACCGCGGGGCGGGGGCTGCCTTCCCTCCGTGCCTTCGGCTTTTTATATACACTCTAGGGGTAGGGCCAAAACTACGTTCAAAATGGCGGATTCACGCGTTTTAATACTTCAAAAGTTTCAAAAACATAGCTTAGACTAAAAAAGTATCGAAAATACGTTTCGTTTCACGCATTCACAGTACATTTTATAGGAATTTTAAAAATTAATTTAAAATATTCAAACGTTACTCCGGCCGCCGGATTGTTTTAGGGGATCTTAGACGAGCTTCCCTGAGCCCCCTTTTTTAAATTCTTTATAGGCAAGTATTTGACCGCGATTTCGCCTGATGGTAAGCGATGATGCGGCCTAGAATGTAGCATACTTGCCTAGACAATGACTTAAAAATGTCCAGGTTGTACGTTTCAAGAAACAGATCCGCAGGAAGAGAGTTCCACTCCTTAGCTGTCCGCATCATAAATGATGACGCAAAGCGCATTGTGCGTATAGGCGGTATGTTGATAGCCTTACCTTAGAAAGGATACCAAGTTTTTTTCCTGCGGTTTTTGCCATGGACTCTATGTAGAGGCCGAAGTTTAGGTTTGCAGAGATGGTCATACCTAGCAGGCTAAGATGGTTAGATCGATATATGTGTATCGGTATATCTGTGCCGATGCAGATACACCACGGAAAGTCGGAGTCAGTTGGAAGGGACTCCGTTTGGCAGAGAATAAACACGCCTGTGTTTTGGTGGCGTTGAAGTCGACCAGGTTAGCATCACCCCAGTCGGAGATAGCTTCTAGGGCCGCGTCCAAACGCTCAACCATGGTTTCTCGACAAAACCGAACCTCGTCCCCCTTGGCCATGCATTAGAGAAATATCTGTCCACAACTGTGCTATCGTCTGCGTACCCCAGAATTCCGGGAAACAGCAGCTCAGGTTTATCAGTCTCGAGGTGATGATGGACTGCAACGAGATTTTAGTGCAATTCTCGAATATTTAAAAGGTGCAATTTAAATAGGTGGAAGTGCAGCCCCTGTTTACAATTTTTTCTTGATTTCGTCATTTTCATTTTATGTAAGGTTTGGCGAAGAAGCGGAAGAATAGCAGTTGGACGAAGCTGCGCTTCTTAATCCAAGAGCAGACCCATCACTGCCACACACGTGAAGATGACTGGTTAGGGGACCGAGGGGACACCCGAACCCCCCCGGGAATGTCCACCTGGTCCACCCATCCGGTTGCCAACCGGCATGATGGCGCATTCCGGGATTTTTCGACAGTTGGCAGGGCAGCCTTTCACAGATGGCTAACCTGCTAATTGGGCCCTCATCTACCTGCGGTCGGCCAGCGGTGCACCGTGCTTCAGATCCCGCTAGCCTCCTGAACCAGCCACTCAGTGTGACAGAAATGCGCATACTTAGTACGACTTTCAGAAACACTGCTACTGTTCAGATCTATTCTCCCCCATTTGGCAACTACACACATCGCACCGGAACACGGCCTTAACCATTATGGCGATACGGTTTTGTCTGGAGGGTGGTAACAAGCCACGGTCGAAGCTAACCCCTACCACCAGTAAATGCTGCCCATTTAGCACCAGCTACGGGTCACCTTCGGGTCTCAAGGGTAAACCGACGGAGGTGGGCGACTTTGGGGAAACCCCCCCCCCCCCCCCTTCCCCCCCCCCTCCCACAATAAACACTACACATTGTTTTCTCAGATTCAGGCGACTTATTTCTAAATCCAACCCTACTAAAGTACTAGATAGATCAATCTGGCTACCTTTTTTTATATCTTATCTTATCTTAAACATAAATGCTTACCTCGCAACATAATAACTTTCTATAAGCCTGCATGCTGCTTTATACAAAGAACACACTTTTTGGGAATGGGTTCTTAATTCAGGTGCGAAGGGCATGTTCCCGTTCACAGTATCCTAATAAAATATAAAATGTATACTTCTTCAAACAAGTTTGTTTTCTAATACCAATTCTGTGAATGACATAATATTGACTTTGACATTCTTTATTATACTATAGAACTTAGTAAAATATTCTTTTCTCATCATGAAGGTGTAAATACTCATACTGCATATAATTATGCCAGTAGTGATTTTTTGTGAATTTGTAAGATGCCTTGTATGCTATGAGAAGTAAAAACTTAAGTTACGTATTACATTCTAGGAATCTATTTCCAATGGCGGCGGCTACATCCATGCTAATGGTTGGAGTAAGCAGGCCCTCGTTGCAATATAAGATTGAGAATCACTATCATAAACGAACGGGAGCTATGATTGATGCGCCTTTGTTGAGTACGCAACTGCGCCGACACTGCATGACTTGAGTAGGGCATGCTGGCCGATGCAACGTCCGCCCGAGGCAACATGAGCTATGGCCACAACAGCTGACGCAGCTGATAACACGTGCATTGGCTCATGCCTTTGTTGAGGAAGCAAATGTGACACCACATGACTAGCGTGTCGCGAGTAGAGATGGGTAATCAACTCGGTTTAAACCCAACTTCTGGGTGTTCTGGGAGATTAAACCATAGCAGAATCCAACAAGTATGTATTAACCCATTGCAGTTATACAAGCACATAGACTGTGGTGAATAGAATATTTATAATATGTATTTATAAAATACAGTGAAAAAATTAAATGCCTACCCGACCCAGCCAGGAATCGAAACTGGGTCTTCCACAATAAAAAAAAGGAAATTTGGTGGTGAATAAGTTTTTAGGCCTCTCCAAGTGCGCCGCGGCTACTCTCATCCAACTCCTGCCAGCCACCTTGCAAAGATCGTCGCTCCACCTAGTCCTAGGCCTATGTCCAGCAATGGGCTAGTATAGGCTGATGATGATAATGATGATGATGAGGAAGTTTTATACAGGTTACATTCAATTTTAACTTTTATAATTTAAAATTAATTGAGGAAATCCTGCGGCTGCACGAGCTACGCGCTACGTGCTTTGTCTTTAAAGAAAAATAAAAAACAAAAAAGCAGGGTAGGGCAAAAACCATAAAAAATTGTATCGATTTAATCAAAGGCAATCATCATTTAACATTTTCTAAAAATCACCAACTACAATATACTACACAAATTTATGACGGCTCACTTCGCAGCAACTGGAAATAATAAGACAATAAGCAAACACCTAACAGATTCTTGATCTTTTATTTAGTTCAATCTCGCCGCAATAGGGTTAAACGGTTAATATCAATTTATCAATGGTTGTCGAAATGGCTGTCATTTTATGCTATTAATAGCGTTTTTAAACGGTTTTATTATTTTATAATCAGTTTTAGGCGTACCCGGGGGGAGAGGGGGGGGGGGGGCAATCTCGCAGAATATGTATGAACTCGCCTAATTACTAATCAAAGTGTAAACGGGGCCTTATGCTCTAACCCCCTTATTCATAAAAACTATTGAAGCATTATTTAGTTAAATATTGTTTTGTCAACATCACACAGACGACATTTTGAATTTGAGAAAAAGAGACAAAACAATGATTAACTAAATTATGCTTATAAAGTTTTTATGTATAATGGGGTAACTTTTTAAGACCGCGCGCGACGATGGCGGATTAAGATTATCGAATCTAGCCGAGCGTTCGAACGCTCGTCTGTATTCGGTAATCTTCGGTAGAGAGTGGCCAGCTGAGGTTGCGAGCAACTAGCATTTATTTTATTTGACATGTTATTGTTTTGAAGGCTTATAGAGCATTAAACCAACCGGAGACGCCACTGTCAGGCGTTCCCTCTGCCAAAAGTATATGACCGCCGATTATATCGGTTATATAAAACTAGTTTCAGCGTGTTCCAGCGTCATTTGCAAATCACGGTGCACGCAATAAGACCTGAGCAATAAATGCCAAATTGCAGCGTGTTTTCACGTAAAAAGCGACCACAAACGTCGATTGTACAAAAGAATAACGTTACTTTTCATCTGTAATTATTATTTTGTCTTAATATTATTGAATAATGCACTAAATTTGCAAAAAACTGAAAAAATATTGTTAATCAAAAAGTGTTGCCACTAAAACGTCAAGTTGCAACTTTGCGTAACTTTTTAAGTTGAATGAGCCAACATTGAATTACAATTTATATTTCACGTTCTATAAAGTTAAAACTGTATATTTACTATAAATGCTTATTTAATTAATGATAGATCACTACTTATAAATTGTAACTTATTTTGTTTTTCCAAATTTTTTTTTAACTTAATTGCATTAAAAATTCTCAATACTGTGAAACTGTATGTTTATGATCGGTCTACTTCACTAATATATTATATTTACGTCCCGTCACTTTTCCCGAAAATAGGAAATTTTAATTTAATTACATTGGCCACACTGCAACAAAGTTAGAGCTGCGACAGTACAAAAACAAAATATTGATATCGACTTCATCATAATGTTTATTCTGGCTACTAAAGGAAAATAATAATATAGATAATACCTGTATATTGATATATTTGTTTTAATTTATGTCTGTTGCTTTTAAATTCAGCCTTATTTGGAAACGTATATAGAAATAGAAAAAATCTCTCCAATAATTGCATTTGGAAATCTGAAAAATTAAGACCCTACGTTACCTACAAAAAAAATGGATCTATGGAACCATGAAAGTACTATATATGTTGTTCAGTTTTTCGGTTCCTCCTGTTT